>BOPP01000202.1:549257-561161 GCA_017312745.1 Gryllus bimaculatus
CTCAAAGGCCACCGCCCACGTCGCCGCGTGGCAGAGTCAAACCGAGACGGAGCCGACTGCGGTAGTTCTAATACCGAGCCCTTGGCAGCATCGCTGACACGGAGATCCTGAGATTCGAATCTTGACGTGGAGGAATTTGGACGCTGATACACGCCGGGGTGGAATGCAACAACTCGATAGCTGAGAACTAGACTGTTCTAAGTCCATTTTACTTGTTTTTTCAGTAGAGCCATTTAAAGTGTTTGAATGGAATGGGTTAGTATGGAATGAGTTTCTTGCAAGCTAAAGGAGTGGAATATTTTTCATGCCCCATGTAGACAGAAAGATAAAACCCAATGAAACAGAAATCTCATTTTGGTACGCAATTGGACTTATAACAATCTGGTTGTCAGCCATCCAACTGTCTGGAGGAGAATCCGAGTAGTCGGCTACGCTGATGGGATAAACGTAAACTTCTGCGGCTCGAGTCCATATCTCCTTCGCTGTCCACGTTACACCGCGTTGCGGGCTGAGAGACGACGTCGCCCTGACAGCGAAGATGATACCCTAACGGATATTTTTTTGTGGTATCAATACCTGGAGAAAGCCGGAGGAATACTCCAAACGGGCCACGGACCGCGCGCATTCATATCTTATACGTGTGCCCTCCCCCCCCCCTGTTGCCCAAACCCACTGCTTCATGCACTGCTCTACAATACGTCTCTGGAGCTTCGAGCTTGTCCCAGTCGCGTCGCGTCGCTGGAGGAGATATCTGGAGGAGGGAAACCGCAAGCTCATGTTTAGAACAGGCACTGCATCTCGTGTTCCTGCGAGGAATAAAGACAGCCACCTCCCTAGATATGACATGTGTCACGCTTATGGGACCAATGGCGCAATTAGTTGACACGCCCGAAACGAAAAACCCATTACGCAAAGCGTCGTGAAAAATAAAATTTTCTTTTTTATTCCACATTTCATGAATGTTAAGGAAATACTACGTCTGAATTCTAGGTGACATTCTTTGTGGTGCTATATGGTAGTTTTTGTAAAACTTTTATTTTTGGCATATAATGAAGCTAGTTACCTATCTTATTATTGCAATAAGAAATACTTTCAGGTCAGTGGTTGCGGGCATTTCAATTTCATCCGTTTAATTCCTACGGAAAGGTCATTACGTGATTTCAATGCAGATTTACGTAATTGTGTGTTTCTAGGTAATTAACTTTTAATCTGAAATGTTACTGATCTCGATTCGAGTGCGATTCAATTGTTTAAATGATGTGTTAGTACTTTATTACTGGTCGAATGTATCGTATTTAACAGAATATACTCAGTGATTGATTTTAAGAATTGGCGAGAAATAACTGTGAAATGAACACATTAAATATTGTAAAAGCAGATCAAACAAATATTAAATATCATCTTATTGATTAGCAATACGCAAACAAGCTTTTTTGCTTATTTGGAAATTGCTTGTAGAGATTATAAAGGATCAAGAAAGTTAGAGGACCACAAATATATCTCTTACCTTTTGCTAGGAGAAAAACATTCAAATTATCAGCTTCATATACTTAGCGCAAATACATTCTTAACTGAAAAAATCTTGTAAAAGACAACTCTTAGACACTGACACTGAATATGTCTTACGAAGCTGTGATATTCTAGTACATAACCTGAAAAATTAAAAAAGAAATCTTATAAAAGTGTCAAAAAGTTAAAACAAACTTCGTAAACCAGCAAAAACATTTGCCCCAGCACGGAGTCACATTTGAAACTAGCCAGAGCAAATAACTTTCGAATTGTATTCCTGTGAGGTGATATAGTACACTTTCGCCAGAAGTGTCTTACGTGTAAATGGTACTTGCTTGGCACAACTATCAATAATTAACAAGATTATATAATTACTGACATACAAGTGTATACCAATAATTTACCAGACGTTTAACATTCAAGGTTTCAAAATACAAATTGATTTGAAGATACATATTTTTCCGTAGGGCCAGCTAATTTCATACCACTAATTAGATAATCCACGATGATCAGCATCCATTTTCTCAAATCGCGCATCAAGAGAACACAGTGGAGAGAAACGAGAAGAGGCCTGAGGCGTAAGAGGAGAGAGCAAGGACAAGTAGAGGAAAGGACAAGTAGACGAGAAAGGACAGGAAGACGACGAGACGAGCGAAGAGGAAAGAAAATGATAGAAAATAGATATATTAGAGGAGACAATAACAGTGTCAGAGAAGAAAGAAGAGAGGGAGAGGAGAAAGGCAGAAGTGAGAATGAAGGACGAGGAAAAGGGAGAGCAAAATTAGATAGAAAAGAAAAGAATGAGACAAAGAAGCGGGGGGTAGGTGAAATCGAGATAGCCGAAAAAGAAGAAACATAATCCAAATTTCGGTGATCTGAAAGTCCGCTTCATCCGACACAGATAACTCTCATTTTTTCAGGGACGCCATAAATAACAACGATTTTTACAACAAAAACTACACGAACTGCTGTACAACTTTCCATATTTCTGAAATGGCATGGAAATAAAAGTGATAAAACAATATTTCATTCTAGAACAGTACATTTTCACATTGACTTGGCAACGTCAGTTTCATCAGTCACTTTCGGTTAGCAATAATTTATGTAGTTAGCTGTACCAATAAAATAATCCCGCTTAACCCGATAAGGCCCCGGTCCCAAGAACTTGCGATGGCCGTAGGTGGCCGCGAGAGGGCTCGACTGGGAAGCGGCGTGGGCGGCGGAACGAGCGCAAACTGTCCGCGCGCGTGAGCGACGTCCGCTCGGCCGCGGCGGCGCAGGAAGGCGCCGCGACGCGACGCGACGCGATGCGCGCAGCCTGGCGCTCCGAGGGGAAATGAGACGCTCCGGCGGCGGCGGCGGCGGCGGCGGCGCGCGCGCGCTCGGGTCACGCCGCATGCGCTCAGACTCCTCTTGCCTGCGTCGCGTCGCGTCGCGTCGCGGCGTTCGCGCTTTTTGTCGCGTGAATGCGCCGCCGGCCCGTGTCGCGTCGCGTCGCGTCGCGAACGCCTCAGAGGCGGCCCGTGGGCGCAGAGGCCGAGATGCCGCTCCCGCGCGTTCTCGCTCGCGCTCTCGCCTGCGCCCGCCCCTCACTACCGCACTGTCCCACCTTTATGTTGATTTTCGTTCGCCCCCGCCCACCACCCACCACCTCTGCCACTCGGTTTGCATTCGCTTTCTTTTCCCTTGCCCCAGCCCTACACCGAAAAGAAAGAACCGTTGGAATATACCAGATCCATGATACTGTAACGAGGGAACTTGTTACAGTATCATGGATCTGGTATACTCCAACGGTTCTTTTTTTCGGTGTAGCAATGTACGTCCTGCTCTCTCCTCTCCCTCTCTCCTCTCTCTCCCTTCTCGTCTCCCTCCGTCCTTTCTCCTCTCTTTCTATACCTCTATCTGTTGTCCTCTTCTTCAACCTCGCTGTCACCCTTCCTATCGCCTTCTTCGTCACCTGCATTCCCACACTTGGTCACACGCGCTTGTTCTCGCTTTGTTGCCCTCGCCCGCGTCGTTGAGATTTCCCTAGCCTTTGCCGTTCTTCCGCGATCTCTCCCTCGCTCTCCACGATGTCCACGCGTTTTTTTCCTTGCCCTCGCTCTCGCTCTCTTCCTCGCCCACTACTTCTCTCTTGGTCTCGTTCTCGCCTTCCCCCTCAACCGCACCCGTAGCCACGCCCGCGCGCGCAACCACACCCTGGCCGCCGCCTCTGAGTGATGCTGGCGAACGATAGCTGCGCGCCTTGCAACGCGCAGTGCGGGATGCGAATACGAGAGGTTATTTCCAAAGTGACTCGTCTCCATTTCCGTTTCGTTTCTAGTTTGATGTTCAAAAGATATTCCTAAGACGCTTCTCCATCACGTTGCCTAATATTGCGCTCTTAAATTGCGTTTCTTTTTTCTGTTTAAGTGTATCCAAACACCGTTGAATACTGTCTTAAACTGTATGGCTCAATTGAAAAATTGATTTCTTGGGAATACGTCGCATCGAAAATCAGCTCAATTGCGAAAATCATCTCGAGATTTTCTGAGACCGGCGCTGTATCCCGTTTTGGCGAGGTCTCTGTGGAAGTTCGACATTTGTCCACCCGCGCAATCTGCACAGCGCGCCCTGCGATGGCAAGATTTCCTTGTGAAGTCCGCGACCGCGATCAGTTATTTTTAGATCTGTAATTTCTGTCATTCAGAAGAAAACAATTTACAAAAGAAAATTGTAAATTCAGACGTGTCTTAGTTTCTGCGTACACTTCTTTCTTAACACATAGTGTAGTTCTTTGCAAAATGTTTGTGCTGCGTTTCGAAGGTTTTAGGAGACATTCAAGATCTTTATTTTGATTATATGAAATGAGGGTTAGAACTATCTTCCTTCGACCACTGAAAATCACCTAAAGAAATAATGTTGTTCGTTTTAACTCATTCATATGTTGGTTTTAGAAAAATCTATTGTAAGGAATGGTTAATCGTAATATATTTATATCACGTACACAGTACAGTGACATCTAAAACGTCTATCCGACTCCATACCTGGTTCAAGCCACAGCGCTATCAATTCGTCCAATATTCCGCACATTACTGCGCAGACGAGAAGAATAATTCCCGGGATTCCCGAGATTTGTGACATGCGGAAAAGAGGTAGCAACTGTTTCGCTGCAGCAACTGCTCCGGAGGTCCTCGGGTTCGAGTGACTAATTTTCGGCTTTGTCAATGAGCTAGATCGAATTTATGCACTTACTGGAACTCAATTTTAGCGGCCAGCTTTTCTAATCGATAGTTTTACGGGATTTCTCCAATCAATACTAGGCGAACGCCGGAGTAGTATATTAGTACACGGGCCAAGAACCGCGCGCGATCTTCACTTCTTCATCTTTTAACCCTCATCTCACCTGTCACACACACACATGTAAACATGCACTATGTTACCACACTTAACGGGAGCGTAGTGCCTATCTCGGAAGGGACGGTGTCCCGATGAGAGAGGTACCTGGTGGAAGGAAACCCCCTACAAGCAAACGTGTAAGTCGTCGCCGGATCTCGTTAATCGTGGGAGGAACGCCGTCACCTCCCGACATATAATATCCACTCTGCGTACGGGAGTAATGCTCGTAGCAGTTGTTCCGCGCGCAAATATCCAATAATGAATCACCAAACGAACTGAGGGCCGTGGTGTGAGCGTCGAGTGTTGAGCGATGCCGTTTGCCGCTGCTGGGTTGTGTGGAGGCGCTGCGCGGCGGAGACGCGCGATGTTTGCCCGGCTGAGGCATCGGAAAAGGAGGCGGCACTGTTTGCCAGCCCGCCCGCCCGCTCCGACGCGTGGACGACGGCCCGTTCGGGCGGCACCGCCAACGTTCCCGGAGCGGCGGGACGAGGGACAGGAGCGATGGCGAGGGCGGTTGCGTGCGACGCAGCGGGGGATGTGACGTCATCGGTACCGGAGAGGGGTGGCAGGATGGCAACGGGGACGGCTTGAGGAAAGGCAGTGGAAACGGATGCCTGGGCAGCAGGGAAGAAGCCGGTTGTGGGAAGGGCAGCAGGAGCGCAGCGCGTTTGAGGAGAAGGCAGTGGGTACGGTAGTGGTAATTGCAGCAAGGCGACGGCGGTGGCAGCGCAATCGGGACGGCGACGTGTAAGGAAAACCGCGGAGTTGGCTACGGAGGTGAGATTATACGGTATGTGTTCGAAATGGAAAGACAGGGGTGGGAAGACACAGGATCATGCAGGCGGCAGTAGCACTGGCAACAGAATAGGCAGCGGATGGCTTTCATAGAGGGGAAGCAAGAACGGCAACATTTTGGTTAAGAGGAGAAGCAGGGAAAAGCGGTGCCGTTTGAAGGAAGTGAAAAGAAACGGTACCGGTGGACAGGCAGATGCAAACGGCAGCAGAATCCACAGCGGGACAGGAAAGAGGCAGGCAGTCGATGGTGTGTAGGCAGGCAGCTATTGATGAGACAATAACGGGACGGAAGCGCGGACGGTTGAAAATAAAGCAGAGGGAACCGGTAGGGTTTGCGAAGCGGGGAAGGCAATGGGGAAGAGAACAGTGACAGAAGTATGAGGGGAAGCAGCAAGGTCATGGGGAAAGCCAGCAGGGACGGCAGTGGATAGGAACAGTGGATAGGAAGTGGGAAAGGCGACGGTAAAGGCAGCAGGGGCGTCCGCGCGGACTCCCGAAGGGAAGGAGATTGGCTTCTACTAAAAGCGTCTCCTGCAGCGCAACCAGGCCGGCGGGCCACCTGCAGCGGGGCGGCACGCGGGCAGCGGAGGCGCGGCAGGCGGACCGGCAGACGGGCGCCAGGGGGCGGGCACCGGGCCGGCAGCGCGCACGGGCGGGCACCGGCGAGCAGCGGGGCGGCAGACCGCGGGCAGCGGGCGGCAGCGGGCGGGCACGGGGCGGGCAGCGGGGCTGCACGGGGCGGACACGGGCGCGGCGCGGAGCGGGCAGCGTGCGCAAGCGGCGGCAGCGGGAGCGGGCAGCGGGGCGGGCAGCGGGGCGGGCAGCGGGGCGCAAGGCGCGGCAAGTTCGGGCGAGGCCGGAAAGGGCGTGCGTCCGTCGCCTATTAATCGCGCAACAACTCCGCCAACGAGACGCGAGCACCTCGGGCGACGAGCGCTGCGCGGCCAAAGCCCGCTAATCAGCTCGCCGGGCGCGTAACCATGGCGCTGAAGAACAGGTACGAACAGCGGCGCACAGTGGGGCGAGATCTCAAAAAGCGGGCCAAAATATGAAAACGTTAGCCAAATTTACTGAACATTGCTTACAATAGTTTTGGGGCACGCTGATTACGATTCCAATGACAAAATTCCAAAAAAACAAGCAAAATGATGCATTCAATATGACTGATTACAAAATTGAAAAACGTCTAAATTGTTTCAATTTCCATAAAAATTTCTAAACAGGGTTGTATGGGTGCGCTGATTCTGATTCCTACCTTAATATGAAAAAGAAAACAAAATGGCGGATCCAAAATCGCTGATTAAAAATTGCAAAACATCGAAAAATTTGTGTGACATTTCAACACGCCAAAACGTAGAGAATAAAGTTTTTACAAGTTTCCTTGTGGAACTGTCTAGAACGTATAACTCTTTTCCACTAAAAAACAATTAATTTGTATCATTTTCTGTTAGCAATAATTATAAATTAAGTAATTTTAACATGTTTTTAAATTTTTGTAACGCATATAAACATTTTACCCATCATCACGAATTATGCGCATATTGAATGATAAAAATTGCTCAAAACCGAAAACCCCATCCCGCTCAACAGCTACATTTCTAATAAAGCAGAACGTAACTGTGACGCCTCGAACCCTTTCTAACCGCGGAATTAGACACTCTGGGAACCAGTCAACCCTACTGCTTACTTAAAATTTATTAAATACAACGATTGTTTTCGATTTTTGGCACTGGGCAGGATGGCTCAAGGCATGATCATTTAATGCCACTCCAGTCCGGAGGTCGTAGGTTCGAGTCCCGTCAGTCGCTGTCTGCAGGTGAATTCTAGCAGCCGGTTGCTCTGATCGGTAGTTATTTCCGTAGTTTCACCGATCAACATGAGGCAAATTCCATAGCAGTACCCTAACAAACGGGCCAAGGACCGCGCGCGATCTTTCCTACCTCTTCCTTATTCTACCTATCCTCACCCCTTATACTAACATGCACTACACTACCACTCATGTCGCGAGAGCAGTCGGGAGCTTAGAACTTGTCCCGGCTGGGGCGGTGCCCCGTTTGTGGGAGACATGTTGGTTTGGGAAAACCTCGCTAGCCGATAGTAGGTCGGCGCCGGATCTCTCCATCAAGCGTGAGGTGGCGCCCTCCACCTCCTGGGCAAAAAACATGCACGGCGCTTACGGCATTAATGATCCTTAGTAGTTGACGCACCGGGAGTCCCTAACAATGAACCAATCGACTTTTGGCCATCTTGTTGAGATCTTGCCCCAATGTGCGCCGGGGGGGGCGCCTAAGCGCTGGGCCGGCGCCGGGCTTGCTTCCGCGCGTAATCCTCCGCTCGACCTGCGCGCCCGCGCCGCCCGCCCTGGCGGCGGAGGGCGACGAGGGGCGACGACGGCAAGTTGAGCTTTACGGCGTAACCTATCACGGCCCGGCGGAAACTTAAACATCGGATGTCAGAAGGCTCGTGTTCAGTGGTGTGGAAGTGAATCGACTAACAAAGAAACAGTGCAGCCGGGCATCCGGCTGGAATGAAATTTTTAATAACTGTGAAAGAGTTAAGCCTCAAGGACCATGCTGCAAGGTGGAATGAACAGGGCGGGATGACGGAATGTTGAATGTTAGGACAGAATGTATCACGGCTTTGTTGAAATTTAAATAGTTAACGTTATATTTTTAAAATTGTTTTATTGGTGTACTGTACAACTGTTAGTTATTAGCATGGTAGTGTAATTTAATTTGATTGATACCGGTACTATTAGTTTTTTGTTATCAATGTTTGTGAATTGACGTAAAGTTAAAAATCGTTTGAAATCTATACTACCTATTCTTAATTATAAATAAATTATTACAGTCCATGTTTGGAAACTACTTTTGTCCTACTATAGAACGGGATCTGTAGGACGTATTATATGTTTTTAGAGCCTCCACTCTAGATGTATATCTATTATTAGCTTTAAAATTTCTTTACTTTGTGTGTATTTCAAAATACTTTGTGGTAACAGAATCAATGTATACGACACCAAATCACTAATATGTGAAATTAATGCATGATGAATATTAATTTCCGAATAATTTTATTTGAAGTGTGAGTGAAGTGGGGACAAGTTTGAGAAAGGAAGTTTCGCTCGCGGTCCGTAGCCCGTTTGTTAGGGTACTGCTCCGGCATTCGTTTGTTGTTGATCGGAGAAACCACATGAAACTACCGATAAAAACAGAAGCCCGCTGGAAGTCTCTTCCAGACACCGGCAGAATTCGACCTAGTTATCCTGCTAAGCTCACAAATCCGTGGACGTAGGGACCCCAATCCTAGGACCTCCAGGTTAGAGATTTTGCAGAGCCATGTTGCTATCACTGAGCCATCACAGCCGATGCTTTAGCCAAGGGGAGGCGAGGCGACAAGGCGTTGCGAATGTTTGTGAAGTCGACTCAATGCCTACGCGCATCCTCTCGCACAGGTCGGCTGCGTAGGCTCGTAATGAAGGAATTCGAAACGGTGTTCAGTGCACTCCAACACTGTTCACAAAGAAGTGTAACCACAAACGACGCATCCGGGATTTCGACCTGTGGGGACAGAAAAAGAGTTTGAACGGTACTTCAAAAACAGGTTCAATCTAGGCTTCTATTTTGAAATCTTATATACATTAAATGGATTTGACAATTGGGCGTCGGATAAAGAAATGTATTGCGTGTTCAGTAGTGGTCCATATAGGAATAATAATAATTATTATAATAATATCAGTAATAATAATAATAATAATTATTATTATTATTATTATTATTATAATTAGATTTGGCCAAAGAGTTCACTTATTTTACTAAAAAAATATAGAATTTCATTACGAAAAGTATTATTATGCGTCAACTACGATTTGCTATGCAACGTTTCGCAGATATGCATTTCTTCCCATCTTGAGGCTACACTGCGTAAAGGAGAAACCTAGTAATATTTTATAAAGAATATAAATAAGATTTTACTGAGATTAATGTTAATAAAAATTATAATGAAACAGCAATGCATATAAACTAACATGTAAAGTTCCCATTTTGAACCAAAAAAAATCATACAAAATTAAATTTAAAAAATAAATATATACAGCAGACCGCTCAAACGTATTTTATTTCGTAATTTACGCTTAGGGAGTTGACATCACAAGAGCTTATGCAGAAAATGATCGATTAATTATAATATTAAGACATTTAGTTACTGAGTGAGTGTTGTGATTTGACTCCGTAAAACGTAAGTATATTTGATGATATTTATGAACTCTTTTCCAACACTTGATAAAGGAACGAAGAGTACTCATAAGTAAAATAAAAGTTTGATTTAAAATGATGAAGCGGTTTTTTCACAAATAAACGCGCTTACATATTATTTATGTTTAAGAAATACGTTTATAACTTCATGGTTATGAAATATTTTAGTAATAACATTTTCATAACACAACTTCTCTCAATGGGCCGATAATACAAATCGTTTCATTACAAAGTCCAAATCGAACAACAAGTAAGTATTCAAAAGAATAATTAATTCACTGTGAAAGTATAAGCACAAACTAATAACTAATAACGGGGTCAAAGTTGTTTACGACGATAAAATGTTTTCACTGCGTTAGGGACACTGAAGTTACAGAAACGCACTTGTACCAATATTTTACTATCGTTTTGGAATATACATGAGATGACTGTTTTGATAAATAATAAGAGATGGTAATATATAGACAGGGATCGTGGCTAACTTTTGGTCAGCGTGCTCGCTTTCCACTACGTGGCTTCGGGTTCGATTCCTGGTCGCACTAGGACTATAGTGTGTGTTTTCCTTGCGATTTCCCAGTATATGTTGCTGTGTGACGATGCAAAAATTCACTTCTCAGGTTGAGAAGACCAGAATACGGCGTGGGGATGTCTACGTGCTAACCACACGTACCCCCTAAACCCATGGCCGCGAGGCAGAGACGTCGCCGGTAGGAATTATATTATAAGGAATGTTCTTCCTTGGAGTTCAAGATAATCAAATTTCGTAAATTAATGCGGTCTGTTTGATAAATTCCTTTTTAGCATTATATTCACAATATATTCAATGGAGACCGGAGAAATCTCGTAGTAGTTGATATTTCAAGGAGGGCCAGATATAATTAAACGTTAAATACCCATACAGAACAATTGTGTATGTTTTAATTAAGTATTCAACGCATACAAAACCAAAACTTATTTTCATACCAATTTATTTGATATTCAATGAGTTTTCTACAACAATATCCATGGAATTAAGAAAACATTGATAAAGCTTTTTTGAGTGCTTCGTCAGGTGATCTGCAATTTTTTACAGAAATACCACATATAATATTCTTTATATCTATTACATGCAAACATTGTATGTAGCATTCATGTAACCAAAACTTACGAAGCACATGATGAAGAAAACGATAGAGCTTTCGAAACGTGAATGTGATATTAAAAGGAAATGTATTGAATAAATTGCATTAATTAAAGAAATTTCATTGTTTTTAGTTCCAAAGAATATTTATTTACAATACAACCCTTACGAAAATAAATTATATAATAGACAAGAGTGAGTCACGGTACTTTGCATTAGAATGTAGTTCTAATGAATCGTTTGCCTTTTTTGCCAAACAATTAATTAGAAATATATTCCAGTGTCCAAGCCCCATGAACCAATCTTTTCTGATGGTACTAACATATGCCAAATGCCTATTCAAATGGTGGAATGGGAAGTACGGTAAACGGGAGGAACCCGATAAAACCTACCAGAAACTTAGTTTATCCATTACACATGTCACGTGGATATACCTAGGGTTTGATTCCTGGTTCTCACAGATAGAAGGCGAGCGCTGCCACTACATAACGGTGTGCTCCGAAGCTCGTGTAGCTAGAAATTTCGTCTGTTTTGTGAGATACGAAACAAAATAAGCACAGGAGGGGCGATTCACGGTACACGTCTTCCGTCGCCGGTCTTCGTCGACCGCCTTTGAATGCCATCGTCCGTCACCCCACACCAGTCGCCTTGGTCCAGCTGCCTCGCGAAAGTCCTGGGGGCACGACCGGGCACAGGGAGTGATGCCTATAACGCATGTAACGGCGTCTATCAGCGGCGATAGCATCCATCGCCGGCGAAGAGCGACGTGCACCATCGATCAACATCGTCAATCCAGATGGAGCTGCATCGAACAACGCCGAAAAGTACGAAACGGCTTGGCGGTGCGTG
>BOPP01000202.1:567786-580603 GCA_017312745.1 Gryllus bimaculatus
TGACGGCTCTGAATAAACAATAAAACCGTTCATCGTGTAAGTAATTATTTTGGTAATAAAAAACCTACAATTTCAAAGCAATTAAATAGGCCAAAAATAGTCAGTAATACGGCTAAAAGAACATAAACCAAATAACTGATAACATGAAGACCATACTAACAAGGCGGTTCAATGACATTGGAAGTACAATAATTTCAGAGAAGATTGAGAAATTACTTTTTGCCTACAAAATGAAGATTTTCAGATTCTTGACGAAAGTGATTTTATTTTTCTGAAACTTCAAATTTAGTTACCAACATTTTTTCTTTCACCCGTCGAGATCACAATTTTTTTTGAAATCATATGCACTGCATTAAATAACAGCTGCTCTTCACGCATTATATTTCATATCCCATAACCAGTTTCCGAAATGTTAACAAAAGAATAGCCTTACAAGGCGCTCGAACCAACTTTGCGACAAACTTTCGCGGTGAATAAATGATATACATATGCATTGAATAAACCTGTTTTGAAACACAAGTATGTCATAACTTTACGGCAAAAAACTACATCATGTGTGTTAAACCTTCCAGTTACGTGGAACACCCGTCAAATAAACTTTAATGTGTGATGAAGGTAATACAAGAGTGTAAAGTTAATCAGAATAAACATAGACTACATTCTCATATATGATGTTCACACTTAAATATGATGTTTTTCATTTATATGTCACCTTCATGAGCGAGTTAATCCTTAAATAAATACAAGAGTTTTTTTCTGCAAGCTATAACACACCCTTTGACCATAATAAGCTGCAAAAACGCATGATAGAGTACTAATTGCATTATTTGTGTTCTGATGGGCTTCATGTCAAGCAGACAGCCATAGTTGTCCACTTCATTAATCGATTGTTCTTCCTCTCCACATGCCATAAGCCTTTGTGCCTAGGGACTTGATACGAATAATGGTGCGAGTGATGAAGAGAAGAATTAGAAACATAGAGAATGAGCTGGCGCACCCGTATTCATACGCTATATTATTCGATGGAATGTGGTTGTCCCGTACAATAGTGAAATTAGTATACTCACAAGAGGCTCCAAATCAAAACCACGAAAAAACCCTACGACTACGCGATTTTAAAGCATGTAACAACGCAAAAAAGTACGCTCTGAAATTCTGTTCCGCTTTTAATAGAAATATTATTCAATGATTTAACGAATATTTAATTTAGAATATGCATTGTACAGTATTTAAGTTCAATACAATTTATGTGCAGTATACTATATTGCATATTTTTTAGGAAGGCATAATTTTTGTAATGAATCATCCTTACTTTTGAACCTTTCAGACGCTCATCATTATCGTGGACCTGGGGGACGCCGCAATTGGAAAGCGTTTAATACCTCGATTGTTCATTGTCCGTGCCTTCTGAGTACATCGTATAATGCGTTTTAGGATACATTCGAAATCCGTATGGTCGGGGCTCGCGTAAATTATAGTGGCAGTAGAGAAGGTTAATTAGAACGAAGGAAACAATGTCCTCGCGCCGGACGAGCCGCGAGGATGGAGACGCAAAAACGCACCACTTCCATTCTGCGTTCACGCGCGCGTCCCTGCTCACCCGCGGAGGGTTAGTGTGGGTGGCGCGGGACAAGGGAACGGCAGAGCGCGCCGTGAGACTGCAGCGCAGAGGCAGGCCGAAAGGAGAGGTTAGGCGGGATGGATGAGGCGGCGAATTGTAGTGGCTTGCGAGGACAACGCGATGAAGCGAGATTTTAAAGCGAAGCGGGGGAGGGGCGTGGTCAGAGCGGGCAGTGACGAGAAGAGTGGAGGAAGTGGGAATGACGGTCGAGGTAGACCGTAGCAGAGCGGAGCGGGCGGGAAGATCAGGGTGGATCGGGTGAGGTTGGAGCGTGGTGAGGTGGAGCGGTGAGATGGAGCGAGTGGTGAGGTGGGGCGGGACGGAGCAGGCATGCGAGACAGGGATTGGGAAGAGTGGAGCGAGGCGGAAGTGACGTCGGGTTGACCGTAGCAGAGTGAAGCCGGCCGTCGCGGAGCGGGACAGAGGCGGGCGAGAGTGGAGCGTGGCGGGTGAGTGTATAAGGCGTGCGCCGCAGCAGAGAAAGCTTGTGGAGCGAGGCCGAGTGGCGTTGGAGCGGAATTAGAAGGGCAAACGAAACGCCAGGATGGAGAGGAGGAGGGGAAGAGTGGAGGAATTGGTGACGTCGAGGGGCCGTAGGCAGAGCGGAGCGCGGCGGAGCGGACCGAGGCGGGAGAGAGGAGCGCGGCGGGGCTGAGTGGTTAAGGAGTGGCCTCAGCAGACGGAGCTTGGCCGAGCGAGGCGGGGAGTGGGGCCAGAGCTTTTGTAGCGGCGCGGAGCTGGTAGGGGCGCGCGCGGTGCCTTGCCTAATCACAGGCGCCGCCGGTAAACCCGCCTTATTGGTTGATTTGCGTACACGATCTAACGAGCGTTTTGATGGAATGGACGGCGCCCAAACTCCATCAAATGTCCACGCCGACAGAGGGGCGGCATCCAGTCGTTCTCCGGATGGAAATTTGATGGGAATTCGGCCGTCTGCAGAGAAACACGCGTCGCCCGACTTGGTTGCGTAGCCACTCGGCGCGGGAAGGGCCTCGTGGGCGTAGCGAGGGTGGAGGGGTGGTGATGAGGGTGACAGTGGCACGGGTGAGGCAGGGCGTCTGTGGGAAGAGGGGTGGTGTTGGAACGACGCCGCAGACGAAAGGAAAAGCGGAGCGGTGACGATTGAGGAATCGTGTGCCGTGGAGGAGGGCCACAGTGGAGGTGGACAGAAGGAGACGGATGCAGGGGTAGTGGAGATGAAATTAGTGGAATCAAGGTTCGGGGATGAAGGATTGCGGAGGATGGATGGTGTCGGGATGTGAGAGCAGGGATGGAGATAAGCTGGAAATTGCGGCGGGATGTAGACTGGCGGGGTGGAGATGAGGAGAATGATAGGTGGAGAAATGACGAAAGGAATGAGGAGAAAGGCGGGACGGGGGATTGTAGATGTCTAGGCGATTGCACAGACAGGGCTGAAGGCGGAGGCACAGAGGGACGGCGAAAGCGGAGTTCAGACAGCGGTGACGGAGCGAGCGAGGATGAGTTTTCAGCTTATCGAGGAAGTCTGCGAGGACGGCGGCAGAAAGATGGGAGTGCGGTAACGACGAAGATTACGAAGAGTAATTATGCGCGAACGCATGATGTACCTGGAGTTTCCAACGGAGAATTGCATCTGAATTATTCCCGTACGTATGTTGATAAATCTGTTTGACCTGCATCTTTGGAGCAAAATATTTGCCATGACTTTGGCGGGTATTCCTCGCAGATCCTAGGTTTCAATATTCGCATCGTTTGCCTAGCTATCTTGATTCTGTCGTTTGAACGATTTCGAAGTTTAGATACTTTTCATTATCATCATTGCCCATCATCATCATTCATCATTCAATCATAATCTTCATTGCTTTCAATTTCGCTTACTTTGGATTGAAACATTCGTATTATTATATTTCTATTAGTAACTATTCGTTCACAATATTCTCTTTTACATATTTTTCTACCTTGTTGACTTCTAGGACTTCAAAACATTTTGCTACGTACAGCGTAAATGGATTCTCAGCTATAAATTGTATTTAGAGGTAACATTCGAACACTATGATATTAAACCTTTACATTTTCAGAAACGCAAGTATTACATCATATAAATAAAGAAACATCCCCGCTATTATTTGTTGGCCTCTTTTTATTCAACGTGAAAAACTGCCTTCGCTTTTTCATTTATAAACTACTATGTTTGATAATAATTTATTAACATTAGGATTACAAAATATTTTTACGCAGTGCAGATATTCGTTATTACATGACGACGGAGTAATTTTATTCATCATATATGTTTCACATTATTATCAATACTGAGGTATAACATGGCTTTCAAGAAAGGTAAAATATTTTCTGCTGCATAACTGTTTTTATGCCATGAGAAAATCTGTCTCATGGCATAGAACAGAAAACTTACCTGAACAAAGAAACATCACTACAAAGCAACCATGAAATATTTCTTTCTTTAAAAAGAAATTTAATTTTTACTACGTTTTTATCCCAATAATTATTGGAAAACAGTTTCTGGGCATAAACTCCATCTCAATCAGGCTTTTGAAATTTCAAGTAGACGTAAAAAATGCTATGACTCCTTGCCTTGTTTCAGAGACATTTGACCGAGATCTTTTCTCCTCATACATGAGGCGCGTGGGATAAATCAGTAAAACCCACTTCAAATAACTTTTACAGGAGAGGCAATTGATAGTCCATAAAATCTATCAGTCATGTCATCAATGCAAAAAGCAATATTAGTTTTTTTAAATACTGCATACATTACTATATATTTCACTTATTCGCTGATTGGATAGTTCTTTCCAGGCGCGGTCAACTGCTAAGTTCATTAGTCCCATAAGTATATTACACGTTTTATCACAGGTGTAGCGGAAGATCTTTCCCACTGTGATGGCGAGATTGTCACCGACCCAACAGGCGGCTTGCGAGTTTCTCCAACCAGGTATCTCCCATCAGAGGGTCACCACCACATCCGGACATCACCTATTCGCCAATACCTTACTTGATTATCTACATAAAATATTAAAAGAATTAATATTCTCAAGTTTGTTGCTGGGCTGATCATCAGTCTAATCCCAGTCCGCCTTCCAATTATTTGGCCAAGAGCAATCCCATGCTCTACCAGGTGTTTAACTTTCTTCAATTCTCACCGTAAAGCAGAATTCATGTTTCCCTTTCATGTTTCCTGATATTTAAATGTGGATTATATCCACACAAAATATCAGATTAAGAAGCCCGGTTGTTTTCCGACGAAATAAATCGAACGGAAAGAAGACGCGCGGTGCTGGTTCAGAAGCGGGCGCGGGGCGCGCGCGCTGTCGGCGCGGGAAATCGCGTCCGCTTGCGGCTGCGTCTTCGTCCCGTGGCGCCTCTGTGGCGGCGGCGCGCGCCGGCGCAACGCGCCTCCCCACTGCGCATGCGCAGAAGCGACCTTTGGCCGCGCGGCGTTTAAGTTTCGCCCGCACCTCCGCGTTCGCGGCAGGCGCCGCTTTCGCCGCACTCCACCCCGCCTTCGCCTCAACTGCCCCGCCCAACCGCCCCGCCCACCCCCGCCCACGCACCCGCCGACCGCCCCGCCCGACCGCCCCGCCCGACCGCCCCGCCCGACGCCCCGCCCCGCCCACCGCCCCGCCCGACCGCCCGCTGACCGCCCGCCTGACCGCCCCGCCTGACCGCCCCGCCCAACCGCCCGGCCCAAACCGCCCCATCCGACCGCCCCGCCCAACCGGCCCATCCGACCGCCCCTCCCAACCGCCCTGGCCCAACCGCCCCGCCCAAACCCCCCGCCCAACCGCCCCGCCCAACCGCCCCGCCAACCGCCCCGCCCAACCGCCCCGCACAACCGCCCCGCCCAACCGCCCCGCCCAACCGCCCCGCCCAACCGCCCCGCCCAACCGCCCCGCCCAAACCGCCCCGCCCAACCGCCCCGCCCAACCGCCCCGCCCAGACCGCCCCGCCCAACCGCCCCGCCCACTCCCCGCCCAACCGCCCCCGCCAACCGCCCGCCCAACCGCCCCGCCCAACCGCCCCGCCCAACCGCCTCGCCCCAAAACCGCCCCGCCCAAAACGCCGCCCAAAACCGTCCCCGCCCAATCCGCCCCCGCCCAACCGCCCCGCCCAACTGATAAGTGAAACACGTGTGGGAATTTATATTAGATTCGATTGGTATAAGTTTAAATGTTATTAAGTTTGTTCCAAGTTTTATTATTGACCGTCTTATGCAGCGTCTTATGCGGGAAATTTTCCGCAGGATGCCACATTGAGATATACTGTTCAACTGTTAATTCAAATTTATGAATATGTTTGATCGTTTATTGTGTTGTTTTTCGTATCGGCGACGTTCCAAAACAGTGTTTTTATCTCCTTAGGGACAGTTGTACTTCATGAGTGGTTACTCTATGACTGCGTTGTAGATATTCAAAGAGTAGTAATTAGATTAGCAAATCATAAAATGTAGTTGCCACTGTGCAGGAGACCCAATCACGGTCTCCAAATGTCGAGTCTCAAAACAAATATTTTAATAAACTAGGGTTAACTGCTATATGTATTTTAAAGCAACTTCGAGGAGAATCTTTACCGTCGATACTGTTTACTGTCGATAACAAAACGTGAACCAAACTTAATATAACACGTGTTGAGTACGTTAAATAACGTGTGGATATCGCTGAGGAAATTATATATAGTGCATTTAGATGTGTAAGGCGTTGCAATTAAATTGCCTTCAGGAAGGCGTAATTAAAGCCGAAACCTTGGCTATTTATGAAAAGGTTTTCTTTGTATATATTCACGGTCAATTCTATTACTTAAGAATTCAGAATTACAAGAAACAAGAAAATTAAATTACAATAAATCAATCACTTGCCAGTAATTTGCATAATAATAAGTAATGTTTACTCATTACATCGTATATAAACTATTTACGCCTTGTCAGGATTGTACAGCCACGGACGTGAAAACCGGGATTTGATGATGCCAATGAGTGATGCAACCCGCAACACATGGGTGTATTTGTTTGCATCTTGCCGACCATCCGGTATGAATTATGTAGAGAATGTTATGATGTGCACGGGTGGTAGTATTGGGCAATCCATGCCAATATTCATTTTTTTTTTTTTTGTAAACTATGCAATAATTCGAAGCACTTTAGTAGCTTACACTTAAATATTGAAGTAGTGTTGACCATCAAAAATTGATCATCAAATATTGCGTTGACACACTCTTGAATTGTTTTACTATTGGAGTCACTGACAACAAAAGTCATGAAAGCGGCATTTCGAACTTGATTCGGCATATATTTCCTCAAAATATGTAATTTTAAGAGATATGGCATTAAAGTAGATAGACTATTGCTGCCACTCGTTCCATTATTTGGATTCCGCGTGAATGTGATTTCTCATGTTTTGTGTACTTTATCTCAGTTTTAAACATATTTTTGTTATTGTTATTATTTAAATCATGAATTTAAATGTATTACATGAACGTTCTATTTCGAATAGGCACCTCAAATCATTCGATAGTTGCATACGTCAATCAGTGCATCAAATGCATTAGATCTCGGTTTTTGAGAACATCGAGAAGCATGTCACCTAGCACAAGAAGTGTATATTATTCGTGCAAAGTTCAAACTATTAAAATATAAGTAGGTATGTGGTTCAAAAAACATCCGTGTTAGTTATTAGGATACTGAGGAGGTAAAACTTGAATCTCTTCATCTTCGAGAACTTAATCACTTACATGTAATAAAGCGAGGCTCTATCTTTATAGTATAGGTACACTATATGAAAAATTTTCACTATAATGTGTACTAATTCCACTGTTGCACCTAATGTAAATAGCACTGTAATTGTAATTTATTCCAAAATGCGACATTATTATGTAAGCAACAACTCGAAGGCCAGGCCGGTGGCCGAGATCATTAAGGCGGTAGTGCCTTAGCGATCTCGGACCAAAACATCGCGGATTTAAATCCCGCCTCAGGCATGGTTGTAGTTGTGTTCGTTCTTTCACCCCTTATCATCACCATATCATGTCATCTTCACAGTCACCATACCGTTAATTGCAATAATGACCTAGATGTTAATGCGACCTTAAATAACAAAAAACTCATGGGTTCAAGGACTTGATACTCTCACAAACAATAAAGTTTCGTTTGTTTAACGTAGTACTTATTCGTAAGTCAGCGTATCCGCACAAAAATTAAAGACGACAAACAAATTTCAACCGATTGTCCGACGTTTCGAATTCAACGGCATGACTTCCACGCGAATAGGAAAACATCCTAAATAAAGAATGAACAAATACTCGGATTCATTAGTTTTACGATGTTGATCTAACTTGAGAATGTCAAACACGCCACCTCTGAATACACCAGTTCGATAAAGTTTCCTCTTAATTTACATAGTTGTTCGTTACGTCTATTCAATTCAGGGCGATTTCGAGTTTCCTGAAGAAAAAAAACGAAAGATTTAGTTATTCTAAAGATTTGATGTCCTAAAGTCAGACGCTTTCAATAAGGTACTGCAGGTTACGTAAAAGAAAACAATAATGTATAATCTTATTCAAAGTTGAAGGATGACAAGGTAAAAAGAAAGCTTAATAGTTTTTTAATAGTAAAAGCATCCATGGCGAGTATATGAACAATTATTCGGCTACATTAGTCGATATTTTTACAGTAAAATATTCATGGATTTTGAGAACTCTTTCATTGGCAACGAAGTCGACTACGTCAACGGCCCAGCTACTATCTCATACCCCAAGTGGACAATGTCATGCGTACATTTCGCTTTTCCTCCAAATAATCGTTTGTTACAAATGGCATCTCGTTTCCAGAACATATTTCATTCTCGGATGGAACAGAATATTTAGTGGGTAATCATAGAGCTTAATAAAATCTCATCGATCCGGAATCGCCCGTCTGACATTTGTGTCGCATGCTTCCCGGTGCTTGTGAGATAATTAAAGCGTATTAATGGTATGCCATTGTGTTTGTTTGTACCCAAAATTTGTCTTCTGCGTAAAGAAACCTACTTGTTATATTTATTAACTTGCGCGTGCGGCAAATTGTTAGCGTAGTTTATTGACATCTGTGGGTACCTCAAACATTTTTGCATTTGATCTTATTACGAATGTAATATTCTCTTGCTCGCACACATGGTAATGAAGAAAGTGATTTAAAAATCATACTAAAAGACTTCATATAGTCAACTGATATTTCAGTAAACCTGTCAATTTGCAGGGCTTAGGTTCTAATTTGAAAAATTTGTTGTTGTTGTGGACAAAGTTATATTAAGAAAGGTAATTTTTGTTATACAAATTTGAATTACAATTACAAATTTGAAAACATTTTAATATATACTCTCCACTTGCCATGGTGAAAATTTTCTCACGAAAGCTATCGAATCAGTGTAAAATGTTTCTCCATTATCTGTCACTAGACGCATTTCTGTGGCGAATAGCAATTTATTCGATGCGCAACAGCCAGATGGGTGTTTCTGAAGTTATTTCTTTTATTCTCATTAAATTGACTGTGTTTCGAGGGGAAAAAGTGTTGGAAAAATAATAATACATATTTCAAGTAGAGTTTTTCATAAACAGAGGCGCTCCTAATACGAGTACATAACGTTTCTATACTCACTGTTATCATACATAAAAAATACAAATCATCTAGTGAGTTTTCACTTCTAAATTTCTGACATAATAATGAAAGAAACGCCTCAATTGATGAAAATATAACTAAAAATGTTAGAAAATATTTGCAACACAATCGGCTTGAACGGTGAAGATAAACGAAATGGTATGGCACACACACATTGTACGCTAAAACTGAATAAGACCGGGTTTGGCATGAGAAAAAATTGTTGCCAGAATGGTGCAACAATGCTGACACGCTGCATATTAACTGAGCATATAATGTGTGTATCATTCTATTTCGTTTATCTTCACTTTAATGCTTGCCGATTGTCTCGAATATATGAAAGCAAATCGTTGTAAGATCACTAAAGTGCCAGAGATGCTGTTTGATTTCATGGTTCAGTTTTTATCGGTCCAAAAAACACGATACCTGTCTGAATTCCTGATTAAAACAAATATTTGCACTTTGTGACAATCGAGTTTAGAAAATATTGCTTAGAAACTTTAACAACTGTATCATCAATAAATATTAAATAACTAAATAATGGATCCAAATAACTCGCCGGCAGATACAGAACATAAACTAGTGTTGGTATAATGCAAAGGCACTTGCAACATTGAAAATATTATCCAGTTTACGGTATGCGTCTCATGAGTGAACTTATGATTTAAAAACGTTAGTTACAAAAAACAGAGACATTTCATTGTTAGTTGGCAAGTAATTTAATCGGCAGCTAACATTAACTTTCAATGCGCATTTAAATGTAAAACTTTCAATACCAGGTGTAAAATATGAAAACAACAAAAGAATCACTTTCAAAATGTAAGAAAGTGAAAAAACATATGAAGAAGTTCAATTATAAAATCAAAAAGTAGGTCAATCATAACAATGGCAAGCAGATGCCAACTACGAACAATAGACCGAGGAATTTATTTATACCATATAACATTATATGCGCAACAGATGGTAAGATACCAAAAATTATATTCAAATATTTTTATTTTATATTTTATATAAATCTTTCATGCCCGAAACCTTCAATTACTTTTTTCTAAATAATAGAAATATCTGTATTTGATTTTCGTTGATAAATTGATTATTATTATTATTATTATTATTATTATTATTATTATTATATATTTATTATATTATATTATTATTATTATTATTATTACTATTATTTTATATTATTATATTACAGAATCAGAGCCAAAGGCCTGAAAGAACAGGAGTCAAGTTTAATTATCACATCTTATAAAATACGGCCCATTGATCTGACGAGATGTAATTTTGTAAAAGCATATTTTGCCAAACGCGCCCTTCTGGCCAGGTTCGCCACAGTTACCACACGACAAGAGGTGACGGCCAAGATTAGGGCGCTGGGGACGGTTACGGCACTCTCGCTTGCCCATCCTCCAAACCCCTCCCCCCCCCCCCCCGTTTCGGCAACGCCGCCTTTGCCCCCGCCCCACCATCCCCGCTCCGGCCGGCGCCTCCGCGACCTTAAAGGCAAATGTCAGAAGTAGGGCGCTCACATGCCGCGCACGAAGCTTAGACCGTCATCCGATCAGGTACAACAGCGCCAACGATGCGGTCTACCACGGATTGATGTGTATACATCGTTCTCCATAAAACGACGTGCTCGCAAATCGTACATTCAGAACGTGTCATGAATGAAAGATAGAACCAAAACTGCCGATATAGAGACAATATTAACGGTGCTGATATTTCGATCAAATTATTATTATTTCAACTGTCCACCAAAATGCTGTGGTATATAATTAAAATTACACCACGTTGCTTCTGAGCAATGTGTTTTAATGGGGAAATACCCTTTCACTCTTTTAACCGTCTGTATAAACACTCGATATCTTTAGAACACGATAAATAAATTATCGTTTTATAGTGATTTATTTCCTATCATATCTAAGCAATTAATGGTCATAATTATTTGTCTAGTTGTCGAAACACCAGTTTACGTCACAAGATTAAAACGGAATAGAGTTTGGTTATCGGTTACGACCAATAATTTGTGATTACGAAATACCCTTGTACAACATATTTGTTTGAGGTATCAGTTAATTTTGAATTAAGTGCGTTCACACCAAGGAAAACTAGTGCATCAAATAAAATCGTCATTTTACAGTTACATCTACGCGACACTGATATGGTTCTCGCTATTTTAACTTTCTATTATTTATACTAGAATTACAAAAGTGATATTTTACGGTTCTTTCTGTCCTCTTTGACTGCCGCACGAGTGATTCTAGAACAGAACGCAAAATTAGGAAATGACAATTTGCTTCCGATCTAATGCAAGTAAATTCGGCAATAAGTGCTTGCTTCTAATTCAAAATAAACGGAATAAACAGCAGGTAATTCAATTAAATGAAACCATATTAAGTTTCAGATTTTATTCTGTTTTCATGTTTTGGTCCAATTAAACAACTAGACAAACTAACCGGCATCTATTATTATTCTCACTTATTCGATATATATATAAGCGAGATCTCGCTTGTTTGACACCGCGTGATAAAAAAACTAATACATAGTTTCTGAATATTTCCTGAATATTGCGGTAACGTACAATTACGCCGATCACATTTTTGAAAGAAAATTCAAAATACAAACCAAGTTATGTTCAAAACAAAGTTTTCAGACGAAATGTTTTCACAGTTTTCATAAAAACATGTTTTGTAATACTTAAGTACGAAAAAAGTGGGTAAGCTAAATGGCGGTAACATTTTAATCAACCAAATTTCAATTCTTAATAACATCTCTAGCGTTTTATATAATTTCGCAATTTTTTGAGCGTGCACTGATCATTTCTTCAGTTGTCCGCTCACTACACAATATAACTGGGATGCGAATTTTAAAAAAACACATTTAAAATACGCGAGATAAACATAATCCAAAACGAAGTGATGGATTATGAATATTCAGTATTCGCAATAAAAGTAAGAGAATGTGAGGGTAAAGGCATTCATAGAGAAGACAAAGCCGATCTTACACTTTAAGTCGTATGGCACGGAAACGATCGTCTTCATTGTTCTGTATTGTAAGCGTATAAGTACACTCGTGACCCCTCAATGTAACCACTCATTGATTGTTTCGCATTGAACCGATTACACATATGGACGCATTATTAAAAATATATTCCTCAAACTTGAGTGTGATACTGTAAACTAATATTTAAAATGTTTAACTATAAAATATTGAACACTTGACGGTAGCTCCTGTTCAAATCGTAGCACTTATTTTAACTTGTCAAAAAAATATAATAAGAACTCTCTAAAAGTTACGTCATTAATGGTTTATCCTGAGTCGAGGCTTCTCAAGATAGACAACAGTGTAATGGTGGTGGGTTTTAGCAACACATACATAAAGGGCTAAATGTCAGATGGCATTTAACCGCCACCCACACAAATCACGTTCATCAGTCGCACACCGCGTCGCACGCAATAGCTGCAGCATGTGACGACGTCCAAGCACATACATGAGCAGTATCGAAGAGCAGCACACACAGGTGGAGAAAAACGTGGGCGTAGCGTCGGTGGTCGCAGACGCCCGCGGCGCCG
>BOPP01000202.1:580628-607936 GCA_017312745.1 Gryllus bimaculatus
ATCAGTGTAAAATGTTCTTCGATTATCTGTCACTAGACGCATTCTGTGGCGATAGCAATTTATTCGCATGGCAACAGTAAGATGGCTTGTTGAAGTTATTTATTTATTTACATTAATGCACGTGTTTCGAGGGAAAAAAAGTGTTGGAACATAATATACTATTCAAGTAGTTTATCATAACAAGGCGCTCTACAAACGAGTGCAACCCTCGATCTTGACGTGTGAAGATAAACGAAATGGAATACACACACTGTACGATAAATGAATTAGACGGGAGAGAAAATTTGTTTGCAGAATGGGTACAATGCTGACGCCGAATTTAATGGCATCTGGCATTATTGTGTGTGTTTTCTATTCGTTTATCTGTCATTTAATGTTGCGATTGTCTCGATATATGAAGCAATCGTTGTAAGATCATATTAAAGTGCCAGAGATGCCGTTTGTTCATGGTTCAGTTTATATCGGTTCCTTAAAACCACGATACCTGGCTAACCCGATGAAACAAATATTTGCACTTTGTGACAATCGAGTTTAGAAATATTGCTTGAAACTTTTAGCACTTGTATCATCATTAAATATTAAAATAAACTAAAATAATGGATCAAATAAACTCCCGGCAGATACAGAACATAATAGTGTTGGTATAATGCAAGCCTTGCAACTTTGAAATATATCAGCTTACGGTATGACGTCTTGAGTGAACTTTTATTAAAAACGTTAGTTACAAAAAAATAAGACTTTCATTATATTGCAAGTAATTTAATCGACCTAACATAACTTTCACTGCGCTTTTAATGTAAGCTTTCAATACAGGTTTTTAAATTATGAAACACAAGACCAAATTTCAAGTAGAAAGTGAAGGAAAATATGAAGAGTTCTATAATCAAAGTAGTCAATCTACATGGCAACAGAACTAAACTACACATAGCGGGATTTATTTATCTATATACTTTATATGCCAGAGCAACGCAAACAGATGGTAAGTACCAATATATTCAAATATTTTTTTTATTTTAATTTTATAAAAATCTTTTCATGCCGAATCTTAATTACTTTTTCTTAAATATCGAATTCTGTATTGATTTTCATTGATAATTATTATTATTATTTATATTTATTATATATTATTATTTTTATTATTATTATTATTATTGATTTTATTATGATTAATTATATATTTTTCTATATTATTTATTATTATTATTATTTTCTATTATTATTATTATTATTAGTAGTGTACAGAATCAAGTCAAAGCCTGAAACAGGTCAAGTTTAGATTATCACTCTATAAATACCGCATGATTGACGAGGATGAATTTGAAAGCTACTTTCCACGCGCCCTTCTTGAGCCAGTTGCGCCGTGTACACCCAAGAGGTGCGGCCATTAGAGCTGGACGTTCCCGCACTTCGCTTCCCACTCGAACCCCTCCCTACCCCCGTTTCGGCACGCCGCCTTGCCCCCCGCAACCTCCCCGTCGGCCGTCCTCCGCGACTTAAGCCAAATTGTCAGACGTAGGGCTACATGCGCCAAGCTTAACCGTTCATTCGGATCAGTACAACGGCGCCAACGATGCGGTTACACGGATTGATGGGTATAATCGTTCTCCATAAAACGACGTGTCGAAATCGTACATTTCAGAACGTGTCTGAATGAAGATGACAAAACTGCATATAGAAGACATATATAACGGTGTGATTTCGATAAATTATTTTATTTCAACTGTCACCAATGCCTGTGATACCTATATTAAATTACCCGTTGGTTCTGAGCATGTGTTTTAATGGGACAACCCTTTACTCCTTTAAGTCTGTATTAAACACTCGATATCTTAGACACGATAAATAAATTGATCGTTATTTATAGTTGATTTATTTCCTTCTATCTAGCAATGAGGGTCTAATTATTTGTCAGGTGTCGAAACACCAGTTTCATTACAGATTACACGGAATAGTTTGGTTATCGTTGACCTTTTGTGATAACAAACCTTGTTATCCCCAACATTTATCAGTTATTTTGAATTAGTTGCGTTCACAAAGGAAACGATGGCATCAAGAAATGTATTATTTCTACGTTACATCTACGCCATAATGTTTCGCATTTTAATTTCTTTATTTACAACTAGAAATAAAAATGATATTTTACGTTCTTCTTTCCTCTCGTGACTGCCGCCATGAGTGCTTTAGAACCAGAACGCCATTAGAAATGACAATTTGCTTCCGATCTAAGCTGTCAGTAAATTCGCAAGAATGCTTGCTTCTAATTCAATAACGAAACAGCAGCGTAATTCATTATGAAACCTATTAAGTTTCAGATTTTATTCTGTTTTCATGTTTTGCCAACTTAAACACTAGTCAGATTAAACTTCATACTATATATTTCTTACTGTATCGATTATATATATATATTTTATATATATATAATATAATATTATATAAGTTCTCTCGCTTGTTTGACACCGCGTGATAAACTAGTTCGGATATTTCGGATATTGCGAGGATAAACGTACATTGAAGAATAATTCAAAAACATACCAATTCGTATTGAAAACTAGTTTTCAGACGAAATGTTATCACAGTTTTCATAAAACATTTTGTTTAATACTTAAGTACGAATAAAGGGGTATGCTAAATGCGGTAACATTTTAATCACAATTTCGTATTTTAATAACAATCTCCCAGCGTTTTATCTTATTTCGCAAATTTTCTGGCCTGCAACTGATCTTTCTTCGTTGTCCCCGCTCACGTATACAATATAACCTGGATGCGATTTTAAATCACATTTAAAATACGCGAGAGTAACATAACAAACAAGTGATGGTTATGAATATTCAGTATCGCATAAAAGTAGAGAATGTGAGGTAAAGGCACATAGGAGACAAAGCCGATCTTCACTTTAGTGTATGACGGAAAACGATTCGTCTTCATTGTTCTGTATTGTAAGCGTATATAAGTACACTCTGCCCTCAATGCTAACCACTCATTGCTTGTTTCGATTGAATCGATTAACATATTGGGCATTATAAATGTATTACTCAACGTTGAGTGTGTACTGTAAACTACATATTTAAAATTTTTAACTATACTATTGAACACTGCGGAGCTCTGTTCAGATCGTTCAGCACTTATTTTAACTTGTCAAAAAATTAGAAGAACTCTCAAAAGTTACTCATTATGTTTATCCTGAGTCGGGCTTTCAAGAAGCAAAGTTTAATGGTGGTTTAGCAACATACATAAAGGTAAATGTCGATGCATTTAACGCCACCACCACAAATACGTTCATCTCACACCGGTCGCACGCAAGCGAAGCATGTGAGCGTCCAGCATTCATTGGCCAGTATCGAAGAGCAGCAACACAGGTGAGAAAACGTTGGGTAGCGTCCGGTGTCGCAGAGCCCCGCCGGCCGCCGCTTCGGGCGCGGCGTTCGTGCTCGGGGCGTCGCAGGGCGTTGGACTGCCGTTTCGCGACGCCTGCGTCGCCGAGCGCTGCCCGACGCCGCCGACGCGGGCGCGCGCGCGGGGGGCGCGCGGGGCGCGAGGAGAGCGGGCGCGCCGGCGACCGCCGTGTCAGACGGCATTCAAACAACTGCCCTCTTGAACGATGCAAAACAGCTCAACGGCTCTGCGGGTCTACTAATCAAATAGCTAACTGTTGTAAAGATTCACTAAAAAAATGTCAAACCAGCATCCACTAGTCAAATGAACAGACGACAATAGTACAAAGAGAGAGAAACAAGATCCTTGCAAGGAAAACAAGCGCTAGGAACATTCACAACATACTGCTATGCGGTGCGACGCGGGCGGGCGGCGGGCGGGCCGAGGCCGGGGCAAAGGCCAAAGGTGGGGGGAGGCGCCTTCGGGGCATGCGCCCCCCGGGGCGCGGGCGAGTCGGGGCTCTGTGTCCGCCGGCCCGCCCTCGAGGCCGGGCCGGGGGGGCGTGGCCTGGGGGGCGCGGACGTTGGTGAGGGAGGACAAACGGCTGCCCCAAGATATCGTGCCTCTTCGAGCTCTGCTACGCATGCTGAGCCAGTGCGAGAGTTAGCTTGCACATTGACGCGCAAATCGCCGTCGGCGTTTCCCTCGCAGCGCGGCCGGCGGGGCTGGCGCCGCGCTTTGACGGGCGCGGGACCGGCCGGGCGATCCGGGACGGGGCGGGCCGAGCAGCCGGACCGCGCCTTGGGCCTGCGTGGCCGGCCTGCAGCTTGGGGTCGGCGGCTGCCCGGTCGGGTGGCCGTGGCCCGGCGAGTGGGCCGGGCGGGCACGCCGGGCGGGCGTGCTTTCCTCTCGCCGTCGGGAGCCGAGCCGCAGCGCTCGAGCGCCGGTCGCCACACATCACACTCAAGGAGCAAGAAGAGGTCAAACAATTCATAAATCTCATGAGCTTCAGAAAGACGATGCAGATTTTGTATTAAATAATCGTGGATATTCGGAGTGCTTGGAAGCACGCGAAGAACGGCAAATGTAAACCATTCCAAGCTGCATCATGCAATTAGTATTTGTTATATATGATATTGATAATATATAATCTTGCAGGTCGATGAGAAGGCTTGTCTTGGAACGCTTCGGCAACTCAGGGGCACGAATCAGTTGTGTCACCTAGTCTTGTTGGGGCCATGGCTGCAACTCCCCACTGCTTGCAAGGCTCGCTTGTGTTGCTCAAGAGCTGCGATCGGCGGAGCCTGAGGGCGTTAAATAAATTAGATAATTAAATAATATAATACGCAAAGATTGGAAAGAGAGGCAAGAAATATTAAAAAAACACAAACTCCCCAGGGAACGCGCGGTGCGAATTGGCAGTGCCCGGAGCTCTGTCGGAGGCGCGCGCGAAGGCGTATGGGAGGAGAGAAAGTGGTTGGCGAGGGAGAGAGGGAAGAGTGGATGACGAGTAGAGTCGAAAAGAACGGGGGCGAGCAAGGGAGGGTAAGGATAGAAGACTGCGAACTGGGTGACTCTGAGCAACCGCCAATTTAGGTACGGACGGTGGCTGCCTGCTGCTCGGGGCTGAATGAGAACTTGTAGTATAGGGACGTTGTGTCGTGATTAGCGCGAAGGCGGATGCGGAGAGCAGGGGTAGGAGCGTGCAACTGTTGTGTGAGCACGTCGGTACGGAGCGAGCAAGTGGCAGGGGCGCTGGCGGACGGCGGAGGTGGGGTGGACGGGGCGGCGCGGCGGCGTCTGGTCGAGGCAGACGCTGCCGCGTTGCCGGCGGAGGGGGGCCGGGGGGCCGGCCGCGGGTTGCGTGGGGCGACGGAAGTTCTTCTGTCGGGTGGGCGCGTGGCGGGGCGCCTGCCTCCGATGCAAGGCAGAGCGACGCCAGGAGAGGGGTCAGGGCGGGTTCTCTGGACGAGATTCCCAGACGTCGCGCGGACTTCGAATACGTTTCACCGACGACGAGCTTTCTGCCTCGCGCCTTTCCCCCGCCCCCGCCTTGCTCCTCTACCCGCCGCTGCCGCTCGCGCTCAACTCTTCAGCCGCCCGTCCCCGGAACCTTCCCGCCCCTCCCCTCCTCTCTGCGACTGGCCTACGTTCGATCCACACCGATCGCACCTGCGGCCGCGAACGGCGCACCCCTCCCCTGCCAGCCTTTCTCTCACTCCTCCTGCTGCCCCCCGCCCTCTCGGCCGTCAGCGGAAGAAGCGAAAGCCCGCGCCGCGTTCCGCAGGTTAAGAGCCGCGACCGCCGAGCAGCCGTCGTTGGGGATATGGCATTGCCTTTGTCCACGGTCTTTGTCAAAAAAGGGCCGGCCGCAGGGATTTTTTGAAAAAAGCCATCCATAGTTTCTCAAACGCCCAGAAACAATAGGTTGCGACGGAGGTGAGGCCCCGCACTCGCGCGCTCGCGGCTGTCGCCCAAAACCGCGCAGGGCGAGACGGCAAACGCGGCCCGCGAGAGGGGCAGCGATGAAACGTGCTCGGAAAGGCGCGCGGCAGATTTGCGAACCCGACGGAGCGTGGTGGAGTGTCGGACGAGGGAGACTATCGGGCCTGTCTTCGCCGGTCGACTTTCGCCCCTGCGCGTCTTGTGTTGAAAAAGAAAAACAAAGCTGAAACGAGGAACAGAACGCAAACAGAAAACAGAATAAATGTCCTCTGTGCCCTCTCGTCAGATTAGCAAAGTGCCTGCCTGCGTCCGGGAGTTACTTGTTTGTATAATGAGGGTGCGCTGTTGGGGGAGACTGGGGCAGTCTGACTACGCAAGTGGCACGCCGTGCTGCTCCGGAGAGCCTCTGAACCAAAAGATAGTGGGACACCAAACCATTCAATGCGTCGGGATGCTGCATTGCCAGAGTTTCATGGCTAGTATTTCCAACTATTGGTGATGTCATGTGGAGTTGGAGCTTTTAAGTATGTATATTTTTTTTTTTTTTCTGGTTCAGATGATGATTTAAAATGTAGGTTTTAAAGCTATTCTAAAATTATGTTAGAGCAACAGCTGAAAAGTACGCCTTGGTAATTCAACCAAATAAAAAGAAAAAGAGAAGAAGAGATGTATTTCGCCTCATTCTTCGTGTTCTTCCATGCACTTCGCTTCGCCGCGCGCTTGTGTTTGAAGTGCGCGAGTCGCTATTGAAATCTTGCGGTAAGTGTGCCCGGGAACGGAGGCGGGCGCTCTATTTTGCGACCGACAGGTCAGAGCCTTTTCAGGGCCGGTATTCGATCATGGGCCTCGAGGGAGGGATCGATATCGGCGGGCGCCGATACCGGGGCGGTCGGCCGGCGGGCCTTCACTCGGGCCTCGCGACCGCCCTTGTGCGCCCTCCGCCGGCTTTCTGTTTCCTTCGCTGCGCCGTGCCGCTGCTGCGCGCGCCGGAAGCTCGTCTGCCTTTCGTTTTCGAGGCAATCGCTCTTTCCGAGGACCCGAGCCCCGGGCTCTCGCTCTTTTGCAGGGACGACTGGATTATCAGTGATAATCGGCTCACTAATTCCGCTTTAATGACTGGCTTTCGAAGCTTAAACCAGCGGAAGGGCGATGAGCGGCCTAACGAGCGATACACGCGGATCTCATCGCTCCAGAGCAGCTTCTCTAGCTGCTTTCGCCTCTTCATCGCTCTGGTCGTGATTGCTTCTCTATGTTCAAGTCTTCTCAGTCTTTTCTTGTAACAACACCCATGTTTAGCTGTCTGTAAAAATTTTGCTGCTTTTCATTTCTGTTTCTAAAGAAGCCGTCTTAATGGAAATTTTTTAAGCAGGTTTTTCAAAATTTGATCTATTATTGTTCGTTATGTATTTTATTTATTATTTGAAAGAAATTTTTGTGAGTTATTTTCCTTTTAGACTCAATGCTTTTAATATGTCTTATTCTTTTGTTATTTTCTTTTGTTGTCTTTTTGAAAAGTTTTTTTTACTTTCCTCATTACGCCCAATGATCACTTTGTACATGCGTTCGCATATTCTCAAAAATTTAGGAGTGATAGACCTTCAAATTAAATATTATATATTTGTTTATTTAATGAAATATTACGTTTTATTTCATACACATTTTTAATTATACGTTACTATTTAAGCGATATTTTTATTAGTGGGTTTCCATCTGTCGTGAGTGGGACGTTTGAGTGTTTAAGCGTGGCAGGTGGGGCGAGAGCCGGGCCGCTTGCGGGCGCGGCGCGAGGCGCGTGGCGCCGCCTCTTGTTGCTGCGCTGCTCGCGTCTGCTGGGCGGTGCACGTGGGCGGGCGGCCGGCCCGCGAGTGTGTGTGCAGTGTGTGCTGCCGGTGCTTGCGGCGGGCGGCCCGGGGCCCCGGTCGCCCTCGCCCCAGCGACGGGCCCGGCGCGGCGGCGCGGAGCAACTGCCACTGCGGCTGCGCCGTTGGGGGTGTGCGAGTGTGCGAGCGGAGCGGGGCCGGTCGGAGGCAGCTCAGCGGAAAACCGTTGGGTGGTTTTCCAGGGTGTGTCTGTTTGCGAGGGGACAACGGGGTCACAGAGCGTTGTCTGTGTAGGGGCGGGAAGCGAGCAAAGGGCGGCGGTGTGGGAGAGGGGTGTTGTGGGATGTAGTGTGACGTGTCGCGGCGATCGTCGAGGCACGTTGCACCATTACGCAATGCTCAGTGCAGACACCAACAAGCCACCGTGGGAGTGAGGGAGGCCGCGCCGGCCGTGGGTCCTGGACCGTGGGGGCACGGCGCGGCCGCGGGGCGTTCTCGGGGGGCGGGCGGCTCTCGGGCACCCGGCACGCGGGCCGCGCGGACGCCCGGCGCCGCGAGTCGCGGCAAGGAAACAGCCCGCGGAGGTGGCCCAAGCCGCGCGCTGGCGCGGAAGGCGCGTGAGGTGGGCCACGGCGCGCGCGGCGCCGCAGTGGCCGGAGAGGCCGACGACCGGCCTCCGCAGCGGTCGGCCCAGGCCGGCGCGCCGCCGCTTCGTATCTATAGCAATGGGTCGCGGTGCACGGGCGGCGGGGCCCGGGTCAGGCGGCCGCGGTTGCGGCAACAGTGCGGTGCGCGCGGTGCAGGGGCGCGGTGGGTCGATATTCGAGCGGCGCGCCGCCGCACTGCAGGGTCGCGGCCTCGCTACGGAGGCGCCGCCGCCCCGCGCCGCCCCGCGGGGCAGAGCGAGGCGGCGACGGCAGGCGCTGGGCCGCCGCCCGGCGCCTCCGGCGCGGCGGCGTGCTCTCTACGTCGCCTCGACGCTACATAGGGGGGTGTTACTTTTCCTGTTATATTTGTAGGTGTGTAGACTGTTTTCTTTTCTCTTGTTACGCGGCACGGCCGCAGGTGGTATTGACCAGGATACTAAGAGATTCAGAAATACTCTATTCTAGTTTGGTGTTTGCGAAAGTTTAGCTTTTCCATGTTTAGGAAGGTCGTTTTTAAGGTCGTCTCTTTTGGATTGGAATGGGGGGGGTACTTGTACTAAGGCCCGAGCCGTAGTGGGGGCGCGGGAAGGGCGGTGGTCATTGCTGGCGCGCCGGCCGGTTCGGCGACACGCCACGCCTCGGCGGGCCACGCCCGCCCGCCCCCGGCGGCCGCGCCGCCCGGACCGCGCCGCCGGGCCGCGCGGCCCCTCCCGGCGCGGCGGCGACGCGCCGGGCCGGCGGCCGCGGCGGGGCGAGGGGGGCGGAGGGCGGCGCGGGCGGCCGCGCGGCGGGGGGCAACACCTTTAACCTGGGGACGCCCTTGGTGTGAGGTGGGCCGGGTAGAGAGGTGTTAAACCCACGGCTGCCGGGGCCGGGCGGGAGGTTAACGGGAGGCGCACCACTCCCGTTCGGGAAACTCGCTGGCGCCCGCGTGCCCCCGGTGCTTTCACACGACCCCCAACACCAGCCACCAGCCCGCGAGGCCAAGGCACCGCTCTTATGGGGCCGGCGAGACGGTGGCGGGGCGGCGCGGCAGGCGCGGGGTCGCCGCGGAGCTTGCGGGTGAGGCAGTCGCGGCGTTGGCGAAAAGTGACGGGGCGCGCGGAGCTCGTCGTCGCTAGCGCCGAGCATCGCGGCCCGTGCTCTTCTGTCGCTGGACGGCTGACACGGCTGGCGCGCAAACTGCGATGCGGCGGCTTCAGCTGGCGAGCGCGCGCGCATTTGCTGCCGGCGCGGGCTGCGAGCGGCGCGGGGCGGGCGCCGGGCGCGGGCAGCGGGGCGGGCGGGGCGAGGGGCGGGCGGTTCGGGCGCGGACGCGGCGGCGCGGCGCCGGGCCGCGTCGCAGGCGTCGGGGGCAGCGAGGGCGCGGCGCTAGCAGGCGCGCGACCGTGTGGGAGCGCGCGCGCGCTGACCGGCCTGACGGCGCGCGCGGCGCGGCACGCGCGTGCCGCGTGCGGCGCCGCGGTGCCGTGGAGGCGGCGGCGGCCGGAGGGGTGGGGGCGCGCCGGTCGCGGAGCGCCGTCGCAGCGCCGCCGCGCGCCGGCCGCGCGCCCGGCCCGCCCCGATTGCCTCGCCTGCGCAGCGCCGCCCGCGCCGCGCGCTTCGGCTCTCTCCGCAGCGTCGCTCTTCCGCCTGAATTATTTAAGCGCGCGCCGGCCGGCGTGCGCGCGGCGCAGGCCGTGGCGCGGCGCGTATTCGGCCTCTCGGGCGACGCGCGCGCGCAAACAACCGCGCGCCGCCCGCGTCATATTCGTCACCGCCGCTTGCCGGATTCTATGCTTGCCGCCCGTTGTGGCTCGCTTCCGCCACGACGTTCCTAGCCCTACGTGCCATTGCGGTCGGGGAGCATCGGTCGCGAAGGCCACCGCTCTGACCCTGACTCGTACCATTCAACGCCGCGTCACGCGTCGAGGAAAGGTCAGCGTCGGGCAGCTAGCGTGCCTTCGACTCGATCACGTCCCGCGATCGCTGGACGTCGCGAGTCACAACTAGGCGCTTCCAGGGCTCGCTCTTTTTGCGGGGACTTGAAGTCGTGAAAACGCAGTGGCCGACACTTTGCCGCTGCGACCTCCTCAGCTGCCGTTTCCACTACCGGCGCAGACGCTAGCTGAAGGCGGAAGGGCCGAATCCACGCCGCCTCCTCCCGTTTATGCCTCTCCATGAGGAATTTTGATGAAATTCTACGCAACGCAGTCGCGGCTCGCGGGGGCCTGCAGAAGTTCGGTGGCGCAGGCCGGCGCTCGCGCTGGCGGCCCGCCGCCCGCTGCCCGCCGCCGACCACTTGCCACTCCGCGCTTGCTTCCTTCAGCCGCCGAATCGCTTCCCATGGCCTTCGTTGTTGCCCCACCGTGTTATTTCCATTGCAAAGGCTTCAAACTGAGATGGTCACGAACCTTTCTGTACTCCTGGGTGTTCCTCCACATTCTTATTTTCTGTGTTTTACTAACCATTGTGCGGCGCACAGAAGTCTCTCTACACCAGTTTTCCTACCTTTTTCGTTCATCACCCCTTTTTAAAAGAATTGTTTGTGTCATCGACCTTCGATCCACGATATTCCCTTCAATAAATCATACAAAATCATAAATAATAACTGCATATATATGTCGTAAAGATAACAATTTCGTACTCCAATGTTTTCGTAAATATCTAGATTTTCAATAATCGATGACACTTCCACTTGTGAGTAATTTCTAATCTTCATTGTTGTTCAATGGTTACAAAATGTTGAACGGTTTTGACTTACCATAACATTTCTCCAATGCGCATTGCAGGGAATTTTCTTCCGCGATAGAATGTCGTTGTGAATACATCGTTATAATTTGTTGAGTCTGTGAACATCCTAAGCTATTCTCTAGTTAACGTTTTCGGATGTCCGGTGCAGAAAGTCGAAATGGGGTCCCTATCTGTAATAAACGTGAAATGAAGTGTTTTATGTCTAAATGAAAACACTATGGCAAGTGAAGTGGACAAAATACGCATGGGGTGCAATTTGTTTTATTCTTGATCGATGTACATCCGCGGGGGTCCTTATTAAAGGGCCCTTACTTCAGGGCACTAGTGTGTGCATCAACCTAGCTACGCTATGGAAGATCCTAAGGACGTGGAGTGGTTTTAGTATTATAAGTTTTGTTTCTCTATATCAGAGAACAAGTAATTATAAAGTTCATTTAATTTTTTTTAAACCAATAGAATCTTGTTTATACGTATCAATATCCGGTTCGTATTCGGTTATAGACCTCTAATCGATCCCTTGATCATTATTGACCCCCTTCAAAATTTAATCGACCTCAAATGGTCGATACCTACCCCGTTGGGACCTCCAACTCAATACTCAATGAGCTCCCCGACATTTCTATCCTCTTGTTCTATTCTACTGACCGTTAACGAAAGTAAAATTTGTCTCTATCCCCTTTCTCCCGGCCGTCAATTCTACATTGCCTGATTGTCTGAACGTATGACATACCGAGGTCTGACTAAACTCATTGTTGCTCTTTAGCATCTCTTTTCCATTGTCAGCTTGAATAAGAGTTGTGTAACAAGAAGAGGTGTCTTAAACACTGATTGTTGCTCCCCAGCGTCTTTTACCCATTGTTCTATTAGCCGTTGTGCTACCATGAGAGTAAGCTCTATGCATTTTCTTCCTCTCCAGCTTTAACAAATCTTATACCGCAGCAGAAGTGCATCTTGTGTGTTTGTTTTATTTCGAAAGTGTCTTCACGTCAACGCTACTAGTCTCATTTAAAGCATTTTATTTGCTGCGGTTTCTATCTCACGCTTTATTTGAGTCGTTTTACCTGCAGGTCGTAAATTCTGATACTTTTAATTTAGCTGTTTCATTTTGTGAAAAGTCTTGAGGTTCACCTGGAAAACTAGGCGATATTTTGTGTATTTTAGTGTGAAAATAAATGGTTCACCCTCTTCCTTGTTGAAATATAGGAACGTATTAAATCAGTAGGAGGAGAAAGGGAACAGGTCAAAAATTCGATTTTTTTTTTATTTTCGAAAGTTGTTCTTTATGCCATGACAAATTGTACTATGAAGAAAGGAATCATGTCATAACAGTGTTTACGCAAGTTGGAGGTAGCTGTACTGCGGAGTAAGGGATCATGTCACTGACATGTTCTGTTTCTCCTCAGTACTATAATTTTAATTTTGAATGTTTGCGATGCGAATCGCGTTATGAATGCAGTAATGTATCTACGGTATAGTAGACTTAGAACGAATCATAATCAGAACGGTATATCCCAAGTGAATGTTTGGTGCAAATGCAAAGGGTTTGAAACAAAAATTAGAGTCATTGTTGTGAGCCAGCTGAACCACATATCCACAAAAAAAGAGCTGATAAATTTTCTAAATCAATGCAAGAATCTAAAGAGATTTGTGCCATGTGCTTCTCCTTTTTCCAAACTCTTTACAATATGTACTTTTTTAATATATTTTGCCAATTGTTGATACACATATATTTATTTCGTTGAATAAATTATTGTTCTAAACAAATATATTATTCTTAAAAAGAATAATGTAAAATTTATTGCATTTATGATTTCGGTACCCAGTTTTCTTTAGATCGATTCTGACACTGAGGAGGAAGGAAACATGTCATTAATAATTAAACAAATTTTGATCAGCCGATCCGGTGGCCGAGATCGCTAAGGTAGTAGTGCCGTAGCGAACTCTGACCGAATGATCGCGGGTTCGAGTCCCGCCTCGGGCATGGTTGTATTGTGTTTCGTCCTTTCACCCCCTATCATCATCATTATCGTTTCAACCCACAGTTACCATACCGTTACAAGCAATAGTGGTCGCTAATGACCTAGTAGTTGATGCGACCTTAAATAACAAAAAAAAATTGATCAGATAAAAAGTTATTTATTCGAAAGTACTTTAAAAATAATTTACTGCTATCACAATGAAATCGCACAGAAAAATTGGGCAGGATAATATTAAATGTGTGAGTATTATGTACTGTTTCCTTCCTCCTGAAAAGTTGCAAAAAATAACTTGTTCCCTTTCTCCTCAGCCCGATTCAATTCCATAAATAGAAAATGGAAATACATATGCATTTAATTAACCGTTATACAACGTAGAAACGATTGCTGGAAAGATTTTTACGTATTCCAAATTGAGATGGCTCTTCTATATATGCAACATATAAACGTGACTCGTCATAAAATTTGTAAACCGAAGTTCAGACGTTTGAATTATCCGGGTAGAAGGGCGCTTTCTTACGGATGTCAGGCTACAAGCTGCATGCATCGATCGATTGATTATTCCTTTTTTCGGGCGTGTCAAGTGATATGATAATTAGTCCTGTATGGTTAGTGCATGTTTTCATCACGTTATGAGAGAGTTTCCCCATCCAGATGCCTCCCATCAGCGTGGTACCGCCCCAGCCGCGACAAGCTGTACGCTCCCGAATGCCCTTCTGACCTGTGTGGTAATAACATCAAGAAACCAGAGAAGTAGGTCATATTGGAACGTACCACCATATTTCAGCGTTTGAGAAAGAAAACTGTAAACAGAAAGCTATTAGATGTAAATAATAAGGTTAGTTATCAGTGTGAGCAAGTAAGACGTCAGTAATATTAACGAGTGGACTAGATTATAAGGCAATAGTGAAATGGGATCCCATAATGGAGTGAACTGGATTTGATGGTATGATAAAATGGTAGGTTAAAATGTATTTCATTAGCAGTTTTACTTTATCACTATTTATGTGTATTTTTTTTTTTTGTTCTCTATCTCTCATTTTAAGCTCCACATATTATTACTACACATGGGAATCTTCTGGTTAATGATTTTATGTTCTTTCACCCGCATATTAAAATAAACGCTTTCAATGGTTTGCGAAATTTTAAAGATCCTGCGATCTTTCAATATTTCCTTACTAAAATATATCAGTTTTTATCTCTATTATTGTTAGATAATTTTATCACAATTTAAGAATAGATGCAAAAATAACACAATAAAATATTATGATATCTTTGGCTTTCAAAGGAAACACACTTTGTCTTTCTTGGTCGGAATTTCTAAACCGAATTTCAACCATTACTTCAATTTCTTGATGCCAACATTAGCGTTGCTGTTGTAATACACAACCGTATACTAATGACTTATTACAATTTATTATATTCACAAACAACTATAAAAGAATACTTCACGAAAAGCATGTTACGTCTATATGTTATTCCTATAAATTAGAACAAGATACGAAGTTCAAAAGATTGTCTATTTACACACATTGTTCTTCATTAATATTATTTAATTGAGTAATTTCGGGTGTAGTTGGCTGCACGTGATTATAATTTCAAAACTGTTGTGTAAAATACGATCATTAAAATTTTGTTAATCAGTCGAATATGGTTAATCTAATTTTAACGAGATTACTGTCATGTCTATTTGTATTTAATAGAATGACAAATGAGATGCATTTCCAGCCATGCGAATCTCAATACCTTTCCACGAAAATTGCATTAACACTGAATGACGAACACTTATTTTGTATCAAATAAATGTCTTATGAAAATCTAATTTCACTTCTCCATTAAGTTATAACTGTCCTTTTAAATGTTACCAAGATTCATATTTCATGATAATATTTAATGATATCTTACAATTAATCCTAATTTGTATTAAATATGTAGAATATTTTCCACAAAGCCAGTTCCTCCATTTTAAAAAATTTTCTGACGTCGCGTATGTTAATTGTATGTTACTCTTTCTTTGAATACAAGAAGAAACATTACCGTTCTCAAAGTAATATTATTCGATACATTTCAATAGCAAGAAAAAACAAATAAGCAAACTGAGAGAAGAATTTAATTGCAAACTGACGAGCACCCTACATTAAGATCATAAGAAAATATAAGATAAAGAATGGCCTATAAAGTATGTTCTGAAATTAATATAAATACACAAATGACTAACATAATTTTGTTTCTGCACTGCTGCTTGAGATAAGGTATGCAGCCCTAAATATTACATTTTTCGTCTATGATAAACATTTAAAGTAGGTATTTCATCAATTTTGATTATTTGTAGATGCAAATTGAGCAAAACTTTTTAGATAAATCACCGCAATTTGAAAATGCTTCTGTGTTCTTATATCATGGCATTCTTCAAATCCAATTGAGTTCTAAATTTATTGATTTTCGTTAACTTGAAAACGTTAAAAATAGTGCACAGCGCTTGATTGTACAGGAGCACAGGGAGATCCATTAGTGGGTCAAAATAAAAACCCATGTATAGCAGTAATTAATGAGCATCTCAGAGAAGGCACATCTTATTAAAAAGCAGACGAAACTAACAAGTGTGTTCGTCTATCTACAACTTTCTGATGCATCGTGTGCATTGAAAAATAATATATATCTTTAATGTTCATTGGGTCGAGGAAAACATGTCAACAACACCATTTTATACCACGCTTAGTTTAATCATTCACGCCATTGAACTACTAGAAATACTTTATTAGGCAGTCATGTATGAAAACTAGACTTACTTTACTGTTTATTAATTAGAAAATGTTACTTTACCGTACGCGTACCGCAAAGAATTCATAGCCATATAAAACAACTGTGAACTGCAAAGTAAACAAAACACTGTAGACATGAATCAATATGGCTGGCGCCTCGCATTTGAAAATGTTGAGAATATATATCTATATATATATCATATATATTATTAATATATTCTATATAATATATATATATATATTATAGTAGGTTACAAGATTTACTAAACGGTTTAATGGTCGAAGCGCATGCATGTGTCTTTGGCATATTTATATCATAATGCCGGACTCTGCTTCTATAGTCACTCCGTCCGTCACCAGTCAATTCGTGCGCCAAAGGCAACTTTTCTCTACTAGTTACGTAAACAACTATGGTCGATCTTAAAAATAAAAAACAATGGCTTTTGTAGTGCAACTGCAATACGATACAAACGATACAAAGTTACAACAATATACGCAAAAGTACAACAATATATAATTAGTTTTTTTAACATTCGAACATACAAAGCCGACCTGGATGACAGAGGTGGCAAGAGCGTGGGCCATCTCAGCGCCTTGGTCTGAAGGGTTGCGAGTTTGAGTCCCGCCGTGGGCATGGTTGTTTGTCCCTTGTCTTTTATGTAGGTGTGCAGGCGCGAAAGGCCTAGTGAGTCAGCTGACCACAGTCCGAGGAGACCACAGGTTTGTGTCTGATGTAAAGATTAATATGTGTCCCCATTAGAGATATTACCCTTGTAGGTACCCGGCGCGGGTAGTAAAACTGGGATTCCTCTGAAACTGGAAAAAACTCTGGAAGAAAAAAACGAAAATATAATACAGTCGGCTCGGTTGTAGTGAACAAAATACTGAGAATACAGTGAGGTTATAGTGCACCCTCGGTTATAATGAAATTTAGTCTCTGGTTCCGTTTCAATTACATTACAAATAAGCTTAAGAAGATTCGGATATCGTGAACCTTGGTTATAAAAAAACTACAACCTGGAAATCAATTCCCTCCTGGAAAATATTATATAACCTCAAATTCTAACAACGCTTCAAAAAAAATCGGCCAGAGGTCATAATTGAAGAAATCTCCTCTGTGACGAACGTCGCGTACCCAGAATGGGGACCTTACTGATGACCTCATGTCACTCAGTTTCAAGCTTGATATTACGTGATATTCCGCGCATCAAAGCGCTTGGTATTCTACGTAGGCGGCAGGAAGCGCGCGACAGCCTCTCTATAACCGCCGTGCCGCGCGGAAAAGCAATCGGTTTCATTAGCCACTTGCGCCTAGCCACTACCGAAAGGCTCTCGTATGTTATTAGGAGAGTAAAAGAGCCTTCGAAGGGTAGGGCTTCCAACAATGAACGAGGCATTAAAGAGTGCCAAGGTTGCATACTTCGAGACAGTGGACAATGCAGGATCAAGTATGGCGAGAGCACGAACTCTGGAGTAGGATATAGAGAAATTACTAATGAAAAATGAACGAAGCAAACAATTGAAAATTATTGATTTTTTAAAGGACAAAAAACATATTGGAATTTTCAGTTCATGCTGTTAATGTATTTTTTGTATATCTACATGAATTAATGAAATCAATCGTTATGGAGAAATTCTATTTAAATTTGACATCCTCGGATATAGTTAACCAAAAGTGTTAGTCCCAATAAGTTCACAATAACAGGAGTCAACTGTATGTTGTATTTCTTTATAACTCTTAAAATATACGTTTTTGAAAGCTAGTTTCACTCTTCGTAGATCCACCAACTGCTGAAGTTTTTCCAGTTTACAACATATCGTATCAATGAAACTGAATTATTTAACATTAGATTAATACCATTTTAGAATATTTATATTCAACCTGTGTCTTATTTACTATAGTTGTGGTGTAATGTACAATAGTATTATCTTAAAAAATATATTTGTGATTTCTGGCAAATATGCGGCGAATTCTGTGTTTTACATCAATTCATCCGATATTACGTCTGGCCAGCATGAATCACACAATTAGCACACCTTTATTACAACTAGCAAATACAATTTACAATTAGTTTTTCGCAAATAGCACAATTTTTTCACACATTGTGTAAAAAAATTAATCGAAAGTGGGTTTTAAATGTTAGTACAAACCGTTGTTTACAGATACATAATTTAAAATTTCTCGTCTGTCCCGCCACATCCTGAAACAAAATAACTGTCTCAATCTCAATTTCTGCCGTCTATTCAAGATGTCAGAACCAGAATCCTGTTCAAAGTATGGTTTAGCAATCTCCGCCTCCCACCTCATTATTGAATGCTCTGCTACAGATAATATTAAAAATGTGTGAAAATGAAGGAACCCTAAAATCATTTCTCAGTTTCACTGACGAATGTACCAAAGTAGTAAAACTCTCAGAAATTACAAAACTGTACAGTCTTGAATATGGTATTAGTACTTTAAACAAAACAAGTAGTGAAAATGTAATTTAATTTAACATATTTATTATTGATAAAATTGTAACTATGTTTGTCTATACAATTGAATCGCGCTGAGGAGAAAGGGAACAAGTCATTTTTGTCACTTTTCAGGAGAAACTAAACTTTAAATAATACTCACATGTGCTATATTATCCTGCCCATTTGTTCTGTGTGAATTCACAATACAATTTTCCTTACCTTCAAGAACAGTTTTCCAACATAAGAAAAAAATGCGTTTTTGACATGCTCCCTTCCTCCTAATGCTAATTCAATTGTATAATGACAGAGGATGCTAATGACCTAGATGTTTTAAATGTATTTATTTAACGACCTTAAATAAATACATTTTTTAAATAGTTGCCATCACTTTTGTGATACCCTCCGTCCTATTTTCCCTCCGGAGGCTATATCCTCTGAAACATTCAACAACGAAAAGCACCCTTAGCGGTCAGTAGGTTCGAAGAAAATCCAAATCCCTGTGGAGTGTTGGGAAGATCGCACACAGAGACCCTCTTTCCGTCAACAGCTCTGGAGTTTTCCTAACGATCCGTCCTCGAGCCCCAGGCTGACTTGGTGCAGTCCGTCGGATTTCCCTAATCAGCGGAAAAGGCTCCCGAAAATTCCTAGAGAAGCGGCGACAATTCTACGCCCTTAATGAGCGACTTTCTTATTCCGTGGGAAACTTGCGCTGGCAAACTTCTTTGCATGATTATTTTGCAAGAAATGTGTGAATGGTTATGTAGTTGAGAAGGGACTAAACCTAAATGTTGTCACATCCGAATTCCAAAATGTTCTCAAATTCTTTGGTTTTAGAATATTTAGAAATTTTCATTTACAACATCAAATAACATAATAATAATAATAATAATAATAATAATAATAATAATAATAATAATAATAATAATAATAATGGGTGACATGTAGCAACAAATTATGTTCATCTGTTGGACGATGTATTAAAAGTACAAAAAAATGTCCGCTGATATTACTGCAGCTCAGAGCAAACCTTGCTATAAATCCGCGAATTCGCAGTAAAGCCTGAGTCTTTCGCGCTGCACGGATTCATTTTTCATATGAAAATTATATCAGAGTCATTAATTCCATGTGCAGTTAATACTCGCATCACAGAATGCTGCAGAGGAATACGCATGTATACCATATATGAGAGCTTCACCAGATTGAGAATCACCATTAAATTACACAGTGCAATTGATGGCTGGACATTTGCTGTATTTAAAAGTCAGAATGGAAAAAATATGTCCCATTGCCAGATAACAGTGAATTGATAATACAATAGTTGTTTAATGCTCGAGAATCATATTTAAGAGGTCGTGAATTATTATCTTTTAAGATACCAGATACATCATCTCAAAACCAATCACCACACATGAGAATTTCTTTGCTTGAATTCTAGCTGAGGGGACGCGAGTTCGAATACTGCCCGGCACATGGAGGTTTGTGTGTCTGTACGTTTTTAATTGTCCATTCATCCTTCATAATCATCCTTTCATACTTCATCCACCCCGGGGCTAACAACTTTGGGGAGTAAAAATAAATTTAGCGTAAAAATAATGCCCCCCCCACCCCCAAAAAAAGTGACCCCTGGGAAAATATGACTCGGTCTCGGCGGTCCTAAGATGACTGATTCGGGACCAAACAAAAATGAGTATTAGATCCTAATTTGTGAGACAGTTATATTGTTTATTATTTAACATTGTTAAAAACAATCAAAACACCTTATATCTGTTTTAAAAATTGGAATCTAATATTATTAGAAGACACGTTAGAGAGTTTGTCATAAAAATTAAAATATTAGAAAAATTACTATATCATGATCACGATCTATGTGAATGTAATTGTGCGAAGTAGCAGTCTCATCCACAAAGCAAGTTTCCCTAGGCCGTCCAAGGAAAGAAAATATAATTTCCGGGGGGAAACATTATTGTAGCAGACGCAGCACGTTTTGCACTATTTTCCCACATATCAGACTTAAGACATTTGTGGCATAAACATTTGTATCCCAGTGTAATAGACGTCTGTTCCGGGCGGGAGATGAATGGGAAAGAAGTTTGCCGTCATGTATATAGATATACGAAGAACGTTCAAAAAGTTCTCGGAATGGTAGTTTAGCATGTTAAAGTTAAAACCTATGGCAATAGTAACTTAATCACCTTCGAAGTAGGATCCTTGCGTACCCATACGTGCTTCACCGTTTCTGCCGTTGTTGCACGGAGCGGTAGAAGGGTTCTTTCGGCACTTGTCGGAGCTGAGTCGTCGCACTCGATCTCATGTTCTCCACGGTTGCAAATTTTTTCCTTTTCAGGCTCATTTTCAGGTTATGAAATAGCCAAATGTCTCGGGGGCCGAGATCCAAAGAGTATGGTGGTCGAGAGAAGAGTGGAATGTTCTCGGCTAGGAATTTCTGGACAAGCGACGTGTAGCTGGGCGCGTTACCGTGATGCAGACACCACTTTTCCTTGCCACTCGACCCACGTCACGTCCTTCGAACCGCATTACGCAAACTATAAAAACCTTGAACATACAAATTTTCAGTAACCGATTGTCCAGGTCACGGTAGAGTCGATGGCGTCTCTGAAGATGATTTTCACAGTTTGCAAACGAACTTGATGTGCGCCCGCTGTTCGAACTGCATTTCGTCGTCGGAATATCACTCATCTCCACGTGACACGGAGCAGTAGCACCACAGCACGCTGAAACATGTTCAGACGAATTTTCCACGCTTGCCAACATTCCTAGTCACCTGTACAACTAAGCTTCCGCGGCTCGAATCCATAAATTCTCGGCTATCCGGGAGACGCCGCGTCGTTGGCTGGGACGTTGGCCACCCAGCCAACGACGCGGCGTCTCCCGGATAGCCGAGAATTTATTCCTAGCCACATACCTGAAGAATGTGAATGCTGTCTTATCGCTAGTCAGGCGGCGGCAAGGTAATTCCGGGAACTTTTTGAATGCCCTTCGTAGATGGCAACACTAAAAGACGATGCCAGGCTGCTGTCCATGAGTGGTTCAGTGTTGCTTCTTCGCCCATTGGTGAAAATTGCAAGTTTTTCAATACAAAACTCTAAGGCATTCTATTATGGTTAAACTTTGCGAATGAGTTTCTCATACAGAGAGAGACTAAAAAGTATATTGTGTGTTCGTTCCGGACACGCAGTGTTGCAAGGTTTTCTGAGTATATGGTGAGTCTGAGTACATGGTGCTAGCTGACATATTCACAACAATATATAATTCGACCCCGGGCGTTGGCATTTTGAAATTTCACATTCATTTTTAAAAAAACACCGTGCTATAATAAGCGTCGTACAGTAATTGTAATGTCTTTAGCATAGCCATTCAAATATGCTTCAATGTGTTTTAAATGCAAAATAAACGAAGTACCACGACATAATCTAGCGCAGTACGAGATTGATATCTCGAGCTAATATAATCGACCACAAAGTGATGAACCTAATCTGAACCATGAAATCGGCCAGTGCAGAATCATATCAAATAACCCTTCACAACAAAACGCATCTGTGAACATGAGTCTAACCAGAAAGAGACGCAGTACTCACCAAGTATTTCTACATATGTTCAGAACGCTTCTCTCACATTTATTCGGAAATAAAAAGAATGTAGCCAAATCCTGAGCTGATTTGGGGACAAAATTTGACAGTTGTATTTTAACAAAACCAAAAAATATTTGAAACGTTTATTCGCTGACGTTCTGCATAATTTGTAAGAAATAATCGTAATCCTATTTCACTTCTAATTGCACTCTCAACATCCTCAATGAAAGCTTCTTACGAGCGTTGTTTCATAAAGCATTTCGAACATTTGATGCCTGCCATGTACAACTGAATATGGCAAAAACAAGTTCGCTGCATGAATACTACTGTAAAAATGTCATTCCTCATTCGCTCATAAGCTAATTTAAATACTATCTATTCAGCAGATGCATTTCATGCGTAATCACTTCGTACTAATTGGTTATAAAATTAGGTTTGTTACCAACTTTTCTCATTTATGGGGCATATAGCCAAAACCTAATTTTGCTTTTCCGAAATTGTACATATTACTTCACGCTTTTCTATTTCCGAAAATAATACTATTTGAAATAATTCAAAATAACAATAATAGATTTCCTTAAATATCGTCTTTATATCCCAGTGAGGCATTATTCATAGAATTCTTTTTAGGGAAGTTGTAAAAGTGTTATATGAATATTACAACTTTGTTATTCCATTAATATAAAAACAACTAAATATTTAGTTGGAATGAAACATCAAAACATTACACCGAAATGAGGACAATACGTTTCAATGTAATTTATTATTTTGAAGTCTTATTGTAAATGATTAATGGCAATATATCTTGTTTCTTGCTCATACTCGTTTTTTATATTTTAATTTTTATGTCCTTGAATAATTTTCTATTACGTTCACTAATTTCTTTGGGCCAATTACTTATTATTTCTATTTAATATATACCCATGTACACATATTTACTCTTAAGTCATGTTTTTAGTGAATTTAATATCTCTTCTTCTCTGTAATATTAGCATGGGTAATGAACAACCTTTTTAAGCGATTACGTTCATAATCGAATCGCACGGTGATACGTTGATGAAATCACAGTTGCACTTCTTCACACACTGACGCACTCTCGGAAAACGTCATTGCTTAGCTACGTATTCTATTCCATCCACTATTAATTTCTGAAGCACGAGTCTCCAATGACGTCATTCCCGTAGTTACCTATGCGGATAACCGCAGGTCGAGCTGTGCGCATGAGATGCAAATGAACTCGGCAATTTCCGCGCGCGATCAGCCCTCGCCAGGGGCCATGCGCTCTGCCGTCACGTCCACGCATCGCACCGGCCGCGTCGGCCGCGCCGCGCCTCATGTTATACAACTCCCGCACCTTCCCTGGCCTTACTTCCTTCGACTCATCTCACTTCGCGTCACGTCGCCTTACTTCGCCTCACCTCCGCACCCCTCCTTTGCCCTCGCCACCATTCGCCTCATTTTCACTTCCATTGCCACACTTCGCCTCACCGCGCCACATTTCATCGTGCCTCACCTTACATTAACCCGCACCGCGTTGCCTCACATCCCCTCGTCTCCCCTCGCCACCATTTGCCTCATTTACCCTATCTTGTCCCACCTCGCCTCACCACACTTCGTCTCATCTCACCGTTTTATCTTGCATCACCTTACATTATCCCGCACCACGTAGCCTCACCTTCCCTTGTTTCCCCTCGCCACCATTCGCCTCATTTCCCCTATTTTGTCTCACCCCGCCTCACCACACTTCGCCTCACCTCGCAACATTTCATCTTGCCTTACCTTACATTACCCCGCACCGCGTCGCCTCACCTCCCCTCTTCACCATTCGCGTCATTTCCCCAATCTTGCCTTACCTCGCCTCACCACACTTCGCCTCACTTCTCCACATTTCATCTTGCCTCATCTTACATTATCTCGCACCATGTAGCCTCACCTCTCCTCGTCTCCCCTCGCCACCATTCGCCTCATTTACCCTATCTTGTCCCACCTCGCCTCACCACACTTCGTCTCATCTCACCGTTTTATCTTGCATCACCTTACATTATCCCGCACCACGTAGCCTCACCTTCCCTTGTTTCCCCTCGCCACCATTCGCCTCATTTCCCCTATCTTGCCTCACGTCGCCTCACCACACTTCGCCTCACCACACTTCGCCTCACCATACTTCGCCTCATCTCACCACGTTTCATCTTGCATCACCTTACATTACCCCGCACCGTGTCGCCTCACCTCCCCCAATCTCCCCTCACCACCATTCGCCTCATTTCCCCTATTTTGTCTCACCTCGCCTCACCACACTTCGTCTCATCTCAACACTTTTTTCTCGCATCACCTTACATTATCCCGCACCACGTAGCCTCACCTTCCCTTGTTTCCCCTCGCCGACCCTTGAAACCTTTCACCCCCAACGGTTCATATCGCCTCACCTCGCCTTCCTTGCTTCACCTCACTTCGCTGGAGCTACATTTGCCCCATTATCAGGCTAAAAACAATACATTTGTCTTCAGCACTGTACATTCTTTAAAAATACGTATAGAGGTACCACCACAAAAGCCTGATCCTCATCTTTTTATAAACTACACAAATTCATACTACGAAATAAATTTAAAGAAACCTATCAACTGTAGCAACTCACAAGTTGAGCCGAATAATTTTACTAGACTTTGTGACAGTTTATTGAGCAATTTTAAGTATTGTAATTGTTAGTGTTTAATTCTGATACCATTTTTTCTGTTTATTATTAGATTTTTTTAGATGTTGGCAGTCCTTGATTATAGACGTTTCTATCCTTCATATATTGCGTCTTCATCTGACGGTTAGAGTAAACATTTTCGTGATCGCAATTGGCACGCCAGGCCAACAGTCTGTCCGCAATGGCGGCAGGGACGGTTGTTTTTCTTGGTATTATACAACGTTTGGAAACTGGCATATTTTTAATTCTGTTATATGTAAGTAATTCAACTGTCAGAACTTCATGATATTCTTCTCACGTTGAACATAGAGAAAAGTAATACTTTGTTTGGTACACTCACCTCTAAAATTGGTTTTCTGCGACTATTTATAGTATGAAAAGCTTCCCATTGACAGGATAAGCCGAGAAACGAAAGCATGTCAGTATCATTACAATCACAAACACTAAATGAACGGACGTGTTGTGATGCTGGGAAATGAAACAAAGTAAATTCCACTTAGGGCGATTGCGCCTCCAGCGGACGTTTGGGGAACTTGACTCATTTTTTTAGATTGCAATCTTTCTGATGAAGTTTCGAGAGCGGCGTCATAACAAAGTAAACTGCAAATAAATACAGTTAAGTGAGAGGAGAATGTGCAAAAAATATTGCAATCATCTCGACCACAAAAGTAAACTTTTTATCGAGGTCTGAATCAACCTCGGCAACGCTATAGTCCGCCTCGGCTGCTCAACTATCTCGCTTGAAAAGAACCACTAGACGGCCTTAACACATAAACTATTATTACATTTTTTGGAAGAAATAAATGTAAATAGTAGAGCTACAGAATGGCACAGATTTTCCCGTATTAGTTTTCTATTTCCTTTGATCTCCGCTAGCTAATCGGGCTTGCCACATAATCTTGCCAGCTACCATCTATCACCGCCCACTGTACATTCTTTTAAAACATTTTCTTAATGTTTCGGCTTTCTAATAGTAGAATCGAATTATTACTTAAAATAATTAAATAACAGTAAAATCTCGTCCAGAATGGCAATTTTCATTGAAAAATTTTGAATCTTTTTAAAAAAATGGCATTTAAGCGCTACTGTAAATTTGAAATTTAAACCTCTTTTCATATAAAAACTATTGAGTTTTATAAAATCTTCATATGACGTAATTTCAAGCACATCCAGACAAATGCAACAGTGTTTACAATTCGCTGTAAATGTGCATGGAAAAGGCATGAGAGATCTTTAAAAGAAATTACATTAATGTTTTTAAAAACAAATAAATACAGCAAAATTAATTCTGTGCCATCTTAATCAGTGCAATTAGCATTGTATGTTGGAAAAGTTTGAAGAAAAGATTTGAAGCTTTTTTTAAGAAAATGATGTTTGAGCGTTTCTGAAAATGTGGAATTTTGAGTTCATTTTCACGGAAAACTGTTGAGTTTTCGAGAAACTTTATCTGACATTTTTTAAAGCACATGTTCTTATAAACACACTAATGTAATGAAATTGCCGCTATTTTAAATATTAACGACGTGAGAGACAAGTTAAAAAATCATATTTGTAATTTTTGAAAAACAAAGAATAGAGCAATGTCATTGCATTTATGTCATCTCATAGAGTGCATTTAGCTCAATCCCTATCAAACGTTTTTAAAAAATGTTGAGCCGTTTGCGAAAAAAATTTAATTTTGTAATTTTTCAAAATTGCATTAATTTCTCATTGCACAAAAAACTACAAAAATGTTCAAAAAACTGTACATCTCCTTAATGAAAGAACAAATTTTATTTCAAGGAAAAATCTCTATATTCAATTTTGTACTTGTAAGAAGACTCAAAAAAAAATTTGAAACTTTAAATTTTCGAAAGAGTTAAACCTGAAAATCTGACCTATGCCATTTCTATAAGAGTAGTTTACTCTATTCTTACAAAAAAATTTAAAAAATTTAGAGTCTTTTTTGAGAAAATTTTGAAAAGGTCCGCAGGGCTTCATGTACTACAGTACCTCCAAATTTTAAAGATTTTTTTTCTTCAAAATCTCAAAGATTCAACTCCAGCCACATGGACAGGGGTTTCGTCACTTTCGAAAAAATCCTACGCATGATTTAGGCGCTAGTGGTATTCACAGACAGGCGTTAATAACATTTTTTTCGGTATTAGGAGACCCCAAAACGTGTATTTTCGTCGAAATCTCGAAATCGATTTTTACAACATTACATAACTTTTCCTATACTATGTATATACTCAGCATATACATACGTATACCGGGAAAGTAGAAAGTGATCGAAATATTCACACCACAATTCTTCTGTCATCTAAACCCATATATCCAATGTTGGAAATTTATTGGTGATATAAACTATTTCTATTGTCTTGCCTGTTTTAAAATTGTTTTTCATCATTCAGGCAATGCAACTATTAGCCGAATATTTTAAGATACGCACCTTGTGTAGGATGTGACGTTGCGTATTTATCAAATAAAGACACTGTTTATTGAATTTACTTATAGCATAAAAGTTCACTTTCAAGTTGTGCAACTTCCAAGTACTTCAACTTAAAATTGCTGTTTTCAAAATCCAATTAACCAGATTTGAAACGCAGCGCGTTAGCCGGCCTCCCAAAAGGTAGAAGGCCAAGTGTCAAATAATACAAAAGGCGCGGCGTTCTGTATGGACGTTTCGCGAACTAACAACGTCCTGCGGTCGCCACCAACTCCAGGGCTGGAGTTGGAGTTCAATTTCGTCCCCAGTGGCCACTTTTGGAGACGCGCTCTTCTTGTTCAGGAGTTTCCCCCGCTGCCAGCCCCCACTCCACGTGCGGAGATCCG
>BOPP01000202.1:619997-636617 GCA_017312745.1 Gryllus bimaculatus
ACACCGCTGCGCCGGCCGTGGACAGCACTTGTTGTTGTTATTATTATTATTATTATTATTATTATTATTATTATTGTTATTATTATTATTATTAAGCGGGGGCCTATTATATTCTGCTGTAGGAAGCACTGTTTGCTGCACTACTATTGTGAAGCACTATCGAATTAGTTTTCTACAAAAATTAAAATAAAACTTTGGTCACAAACCCAAAATGTAAACAAACAAAAAATAAACCCAAAATGTTAAAGTCCCATCGCTATCGTGGCAATTTTTGCATTACCCCTATCATCCGGCGATTCGCCCACTGGGCATGGAGAACACCTCTCCCCTCATCACAGTAGGTTTTCTCCCTCGTTTTTGGCCGCTTTTGGATTGCTTTATAATTTCCATTACGCTGTACCGCTGGTATGTTTTCTCCCAATCTCTCGGGGTATACTCTAGGCAGGATCTGATAGTCAAAGCGGCTACCGAATTCCATCCTTCTGCGCCATTACTACTACGGTTGTTTCCCGTTGAGAGCAAGGGATGATTTAACATCCACACTCCACGTAGCAGTTGCACGCACGACCCGCCGAATCGAGGGAGTTTAGGCACTGCCACCTTAGCAGCCTGCGTTGGCATTACAAGTTATTATTCTTACATCGCGTTGAAGCTTCGTATTGCATCTAAGAAGGAATCAAAGTCTGTAAATTGGAATACCACATAAAGCACGGGTCGTACTGAGTGGTAGGATAGTAGCTTCGCTCCTCACGTCACCTTGTCCTCATCAATAATCAGATATATCTTATGTCTTGTCTCATGATCACCATACCGTCATTCATGAAGTGAAAAGCAAAGGCAATTCTCCACTGTGATCAGTTGCACGGAATAGATGAATACGTAAAAGTGTTAACCTTCTCACTCACCTACGTTCAAAAGTGAGAACGGCACAACACATTATCATATAAATATGAATGTAAAAAGTAAATTAATGTACAAAAAATAAATAGGTGGGTGTAGGAGAGAGTGAGTAAAGAAGGCCTTTTCACAACTGTTCATTTTTCGTTACTGCGACCAGACTTCGGTTCCCAGCGCCGCGGTCAAAGCCGGCGGCGTGACCAGGTGTGTGCGGGGCCTATGCTCTGTCATTGTCAGCGGTGCGGGGTGGCGGTTGCCTTCAAAGCCACGATAAGCGGCATAGGAGCACCGCGCGGTTGTTCCTAACCAATGCATGTAATGATAGAATGCGGGGAGGCATGCCACGAGATCGTTACTGGCCATTCCTCCCCAGATATAGGCGCTCGGTATTTTTACGCGACTGCAGAACGCAAGAAGGATGTGATTAGCTGTAGTGCTCGTTTCTTCTCATTTGTCGGTTTAATTAGTTGTTTCCCACGGGTAGAGGCGGATAGGTTCTCGGATCGGCTTTAGGAGAGGATTGGAAGTATCCGCCCTGTTTCGCGAGTTTCTGCACGATACTTGCGTCGTTAGTGCCAAAACGCAATGAAGTAGGTGGTTGTTGATTAAACATTTATTTATTTATTTATTTACTTATTTATTTATTTTATTATTATTCTTTTGGTAATTCTAAGAAACAGGTAAAGTTCGGCCAAAGATGTAAGTTCTAACCGTAATATTAAAGACTAGTGAGTACCCGTGTGATTAAAGGGAAGTTTAAAGCCAACACCTTTTACTTGTCCTGATATTTATTTACCATATTCATCTATTCAGGTAGGAAAAGGAGTCTGGGCATTCTGTCTACAGCATATCCTCTCCCGAGTCCGTCCTAGCGTGACCTGCTCTGCCCTGCTCTTCTTTACGCTCCCCTGCCCTGAGCTGCCCTGCCCTGCTTTGTCCTCTGTCCTTCCCTGCCCTCCTTTCCCTCCTTTGCCCTGACCTGCCCTGGTACTATATTTCTTATTATTATTAATGTTTATATAACATCCGGGAATTCCGAATTTCAAACACCTTAATTGCTGAGAATCATTAAGTAGTTCATTCGGGAAAGGGATGTTTACATAGTACGTTTTAGAATAATCTTGATGATGATAATGATGACGACGACGACGACGATGATGATAATACGCCTAGTTATATCTTCAATGAAAAGGAATACCGCTTTCTGCATTTCTTCGTACCGCTTTGCGTGAAGTCACAACTTATTGATATTGTCGACTTCGGAAGGACTTCGACACATTGCCAATGCTGAGGTGCACAAAGGTATAAACCTACTTTCATCCGGATTAAAATTATATATTATTTCTCCTGTTAGACGATGGAAGTTTTCTGTCTTTACATCACTTTTTAAAGCTGTGATCAAAACAATTTCTATCAAAAATCTTTCTTCTCATTTTTGTTCAGAAGTGCAATGTCCGGTCAATTGTGTAGAACGCGATATGCGATATTTGATTTATTTATCCAAAAAAACAGTAAAAACCGTATGGAGAGAAGTACCATTTTTGCGCATTTTCTTGAACTCCATAATATCTTCTCAACATTTTAACAGTAAATAATTGAAAGAGAAATAAAGGTTTCTCTTTTCTAAAAAAGGGAATTTAATAACTTTCTAAACCTATACATATTCGCTCCCGAGTTTTAGAAAACGCATTTTCATCTGTAAACGAACTGCAGATTTTTTTTGTAATGATAACAAAATAGCAACATATCCCCATCTCTACGCATACCACTACAATCAAAAGTAGAGATCAATAACACGTGCGCATAGAGAAGCAACATTTATGCCCAGAACAAACCAAGATGCCATCTCAGGATTTGCTCGAATTAGGGAATCTGAGCAAAAACCTGACCGAGATGGAATCATTAACCCGAAAACTGAAGTACATTACTTGTTACAGACTTATTAAACAATTTTTAAGGTTATACAATACAAAAGTAAACTGTTGCTTTATATATCACTGTTAAAATAAATAATTGTCTTTTTGACGGTCAGTCCAGTATCTAATTGCATTGAAACAGTTATGCATAGGAAAATATTTTACTTTTAACTTCGATTTTAATTGTTTAATGCCATCTCTATTATAAGTAACGTACATGGATTATATGTGGATTTCGTGTAATGAGCTGTTGATAGTAACACCGGGTGAATGTGATTTTTCCGACGTGTGTTGTAATTATAAATTACAACCGAACAGGGTATTGTCCCTTTAGGCTTTCATATTGACTTTTCTAGCACATCTTCAGATTTGTACTGGCAATATGGGACGTTCCTGTTAATGAGAGTACACATCATTACTAGGCCTTGATGGATTATTCGTTGGTTCATGACCACTGGCGTATTACATAGGAGATGGAACGGAGCATCCTGATATTATGTGCTCTATAGTCTACTTGATTGTTCCACAAACACGGCAGTTAACAGTTTCAATTTCCTCGCCTATTATGTATTGCACCGAGAGAGCTAGCTCAGGACAACAACTGATGTCACTGCAGTGCCTCCGACAGGGAGTTTCTAGGTTAGAGTTCCGACGGTGTAGCAGGATTTTCGACACTAGCTTGTCAGCTAGATCGAATTCATTCGCTGTGAGGAGGAGAATTCTAGTGGCCGACAGCTCTGATTAGTGGTTTCCTGCGGTTTCTCCGATCAACACCAGTAGAATGCCGGAGCAGTGCCCTAACAAACGGGCCACGGACCGAGTACGATCTGTCCTTTCTCTTCCTTGTCCTTTCCTCACCCCTTACACACACTAGCATGCACTACACTACCACCATGCTGGGGCTTAGAGATTGTCCTGGTTGTGACAGTGCCTCGCTGGTGGGAGATACCTGGTTGAGGTAAACCCCGCTAGAAAACGGTAGGTCGGCGCCGTATCTCGCCATCCAGGGAGAGAGATCCTCGGCACCTCACGAGAAGATATGCTCTACACTAACGGAATTAATGCCCTTAGCAGTTTTAGCACCCGGAATATCTTTCAATCAGTATGTTTGGGTTGTAATCTTGTGATCTGCAGCGATGTCTCAATTACATAGTTTTGAATGGCCAGTATATATCCTTTAGTTTCACTTAATAAGCTTCCAGTTATCAGCAAAACTGGATGCCTCCATAACAGTTTCAACATGAAGCCTTACCCAATGTTTCCATTCAGATTCTTTATCTCCCATTCAGTAATTATGACATCAATAGATGTTCGGGGTAGGGTCATCGTCCTTATTTAATTTCAACAGCAATCAGGTACCTACTCTCGCATTACTGTCATGGAGAATGGATGCTCCTCTTTTATTCAAGAAATATTTTCTCAGAGCGATTATTTGCTGGTTCCACATTTCACATTTCTTTCGACGATAACAATCGTCAACCTCCAGGATTTTACAGGAAAGATATTTTCATAATACGGTTGGCCTCTTCTTCTTCTTCTTCTTCTTCTTCATCATCATCTTATTATTATTATTATTATTATTATTATTATTATTAATATTATTATTATTATTATTTACATTTCTTCCCTTGGTCACCGTTTTGAGTTTAACAATTGTGAAGGAATACGTTTCCTGGTTTACAACTCTCCATTACTGTTGTAACCCTGTAACTACTTAGCAGAAGTAAGTGTTATAAATGAAGTTTTACTGTTCAACTGTTCGATGAAATGACTCCCCAGCTGAGAATCGAACCCGGATCTCCCGGAATACGTCCAGTTTCTCTATCGAACAGTTGCTAGTTCAATATAACTGTGTTATCCATAAATTTGTAAGCAGACACGATTGAATAATTAGTGGATTATGGCTTCCCAGATCACCTGATTTAAACTCTTGTAACGTTATACGCAGGGTTTAATACGAAGTTCGGGTTCACCAAGAAAACCGTCATTTCGATCTCCGGCGATTGATTAGGAAGAAATTCGCAGTAATCCGGGCTATACGTTTCAAAGAGTAATTTAAAAGGTGTCGTAAGTGCCATGAATGTATTCAAACTGTTTGGTACGGGTTAGGTGTCTCAGGGCATCAACTGAATGCTTCTGACCGGGAGAACCTACGGTTCGAATCCCGTCGGTGGCAGGTCGAATGACACGTTACAAATGCCGGAGCAGTACCTTAACAAGCAGGCCACGGACCGCGCGCAATCTGTCATTCCTCTTCCTTCTAACCTCACCCGTTACCTGCGCATACTTACACTACATGCGCTTCACATTCACACTTTCAGACCAGTCAGGACCTTAGAGCTTCTCCCAGATGGGGCGGTTCCTCACTGGTGGAAGATAACTTGATAGGGAAACCCCCGCTAACCGACGTGTAGGTCGGCGCCAGATCTCTCCATCCAACGGGGGAAATCACCACCACGATCTTCCGAGGAAAACATGCACTACATTTACAGGACTAATTACCTTAGTTATATTTGTATAAACTGTCTATTGTTCATTCACATCAAAGAATAAGTCCGAACTTGATTTAAGTCTGTTACATCAGTTTATTTACATAAATCACTTTCATTTAATATTTATTACAAATGTTATACAAATATTAATTAAAATTTAATATTTTTATGTGATTTATGTAAACAAACTGTTTTAACAAACTGTCCTTAATCAAGTTGGGACTTATTCAATGTGAACTAACCACCTTAACAGTTTGCGGCGGCAATGGCGTAACGGTTAGCGTATCGGACTGTTATACCCAAGTTGGCGGACTGTTATACCCAAAGCCGATCGAAGCCGTAGATTTTTAAAGGCGAAAAACTCCTTCGTACGCCTTCCTTCGAAGGGAAAGTGAAGCCGGCTGTCCCATGTTAGTAGATTTACTGGCATGTAAAAGATCCTCAAACCTAAATGACGCCTCTGAGCTAAATTCAAATCACCCGTTTCGTTGCCCAAGAAATACCTCCTTTCTACGCTAGTTGGTGAAAGGAACAATTCAATTTGCGTGGTCAGACGGAAGAGCGGGCCTGATGGTCCGAGTCTCACCACGTAAAATTAAGCATCAATTCAATTCGAGTCGAGTCGAGTCGAGTCTATTCCATTCCGTTCCCTTCCCTTCCCTTCCCTTCCCTTCCCTTCCCTTCCCTTCCTTTCCTTTCCTTTCCTTTCCTTTCCATTCCATTCAATTCAATTCAAAACAATTGATGTGTTCGGAAACACAAAGTAATCAATTTATCAATCGATCGATCCCATTGGCACCATTTTCAGCATCTTCTCTAAGATAGGTAACGCGCGGCCGAACGCATCAAACAACTGGAGCTGGGTGAGCGCTATGCCGCAGGCGACGCTTTCCTTTTTTCGCTGACCGATCTGTTGTACGCTCTCTACTAACCCTTCGTGGCCGCGCGGCGGGCGACATTGCATGCTTCTAACTAGGGAACACGGTATCATTTGCAAACGCAGTTATGCGTAATGGACAGGGGATTTTGCCTTTTTGAGCTGCTGTGAGTTTGCCCATTTCCCTTCTGTACGTGCCAATGCAATGCGTTGTATTTCTCCTAACCTATCGTGTCCTTTGCAGTATTTGTTGTTGACGTCGTTCCCGGTGATTGTACGGCAAGGTTCAAAAGCGCGGGTAAGTCGAAACACTAATGTAGTCGCTGTTTATAAACTATCGATGTTTTAAATTCACCTCAAAATTGCAATTTAAGTGCTTAATAGTCACATTGGAAGCTGAAATAAAACGAATTAGGAATCCTATTTTCCGTCGATTTAGCTTAGATATTGATGCTAATTATAATGTGTTCTGGGTATCATGAAATACATATGTACAGTAGTATATAGAATATCTTGGCAGATTAATCAAAATTGCCTTCAAACCCTTGAGGCGGAGCCATAATGGTTTTATGAAATTTCACAATCGTAATTTTCAACTGATCAAAAACGAATATACCATCAATACGAGCATAGACTTACGAAACACTGTCTGACAATAGTACGCATTTACTTAGAAAAATGCTGAAATTTTTTTGCCGCAACATATGTGTGAATACAATACACGTGACACTTAATAAGCCAAGCGCACGATAATACCAACGAAATTTTGAAAAAGGGAATACCGATAAAACACAACGTTAATTGCAATACTTCAATGAGTTATTTTATTGTTATCTAAAACAACATATCCGAAGGGACAAGAGGTATTTCACAACAGTGATGGTTGGACAGGAATAGGCAACACCGTAGAAACTTACAACCGTCCATCCACGGAAGCAACAACACAATCACGAATTAAAACCGATTTTCTGTATTTGATTATGATACTTAGGTCTATCCAGAAAACCCACTCAAAGAGGCTAGCAAGCGCAAACAAACTTATACACATTGTAAGAAGTAATATGGATTCTACCTTGCCAGAGTCTAGTCTACATTCAGATATTTTTTCAATAGTAAAAGTATATCTCATTACACTCAAAATTACCTTGCTTTACATCTCGATACCTCAAACAAACAGAGAAATAGATGATTTCACTTTCTTAAAAACTCTATGGATAACTGAATAAAATTGATCCATTGTTGTATGTGGAGATTTCAACATTGATTTTCTGAAATTATCTTGCAAAAAAGAGCTGTTTCTTGATTTAGCGCATGCATTTCATTTCAATACAGTGACCTACACGCATACGTGCACGTAATACAGTTAAATAAAAAACACAATAGATCAAATCATAATTAACACGCTACCAGATACGAAACAATAGTAACTGACCTAGGTTACTGTGATTACAATGCACAAATTATTATAAACATCAATAACATTAACATTGACACATTAAATATTACAGGCATTTGTGCATTTTGTACTAACGCTAAAATAAAATTATTCCAACATTGTAAATTACCATTTACGTTACAAAAAATTGTTCATAAAAGAAACAATATGGTAGAAATTAGGACGTATTTGCTGTTTAAGGCACGAATAATTGCATCGTCACACATTCAGCCAATAGCATGGAGAGAATCGTTGGGGGTAGCGGTAAACCGAAGAGCCGACCACCGATTTTTGGCATAGATATCAGATACCCCTGATGACACAATAAAGTCCTCTCGAAATGTTAACTTCGATTATTTAATAAATTTGTAATGCTGCTAATAATGTATGCAACTCTTTTATAATGCTGCTTTATTTCATTCGTATAACTTTGAAGAACTCGCTCCTAACGTCGCTCGTTTTCAAAACATGTACTCATACAATAAAGCCTAACATAATAAATTAGTTGCATAGTGCAGTACTATGGACTACTTGCTGTATGAATCATGGAGCGAGTTTTATAATGCTGTTGATACAAACGACAATTTTTTTCGAATCTTTTCTTTCTTAAAAAGAGAAAATTAAACATTTCACGGCAAATGCAATACTTATATAACATAAAGAGTTAGAACATCGTCTAAACACAACGCAGTCTATTTCTAAACACCATGACGTATCACCCGATTTCCATGTCTACTTCCGAATATTCAAAACTACGTTTTTTAAGGAAGTAATTGCGCAGCCAATTAAAGTCGCAGTACACGCACGATTGAAGCACAATTAAAGACACAGTAATACAAGTTGACAACTATAATGGACATGGGTTGGATATGTGGACATGCCAAATCAAAAAAATTGGGCGTATACATCAACAGTATGGGGTCCAAGATTTGAATTACCTCGCTCCATCTTTCTCAAGATAAGAACATATGGCACAACATGAAACTCCAATAAAAATTCAAAAATATGTAGTGAAATAGTTCTAAAATTAAATAGTATATGAAATATAGAGAGAATGAAACAAAAGAACTGAGAAATAAAGTGAACATTGAGTTGCAAGTCTATTCAACCAAACTTTTTCGAGAAATGCACTTAAACTCACGGGACTAAAACACAAAATTCGACATCATACGTTACCTAAAAAAATTTTCCACGTGCTATTTGTTTCCAAAACTTAAAATGAAATCCTCCAAACAGTTAACTAAAAAGGAAATATAAGGAAATAAATACGTAAATAAGCCTCAACTACATTTATTAAATTTTCTCGAAAAAGGGCTTCATATATTTTGATTAAACTTTGTCCTCGATTAGCGTAATAGACGCTCAAACTAATAGCGTAGGTCACATTTCAATTGAAATTTCGATTTTTCGAAAATTCCCCAAAAAAATTGGGGGGGATGCTCCAATAACTACAATATTAAAGACAGCAGTTTTTTTAAATAACGTCTGTTCTTCAAACTCATGTCTTAAAATAACGTCATTTGCAGTCCCTTGAAAATATGAATAGTTGTCGTGTAATTTCGAGTGAAGTTTAGTCCAAGACAATATTGTTGTGTACGCTTCCGCGGCCGTGGTTTGTGATGTCTAGGCTACCCGGGACGAGCCGCGTCACTGACGTGGTGGCTAACGTTTCGGACAGCGTATTGTGGCCATCTTCAGAGCGTATTGCAAATATTTCTCTAAAACACCTCCAAATATTATCTGTACATTTTCGCCACGCATATATCAAAGAATAACAAAAATGGTACTCGTTCCATTTCCTGCGAGCGTTAAATTTTCAAAGATTGTAAAAAGTTAACATTTCAAAACTACAAATAAGAAGATGGTGGTGTTTGTCTTAACTGAAATCTGTTCTTAAATCACACATCAAAAATGTTTACGCAACTAAAAAAACGAGTAGTTTTTGTGTTATTTCTTCTGGAAGTTAATCTGAAAGTATACGAAAAAATATTTGATCAAAGATAACCAATTTTTTTCTTCAAATGTTTTCCAAGGATAGAACAAGGGGCGCATAACAGGTTTACATTTTTACTGTGGTCTCAATTTTCGAAAGTTGCGGAAGATAAAGTAATGCGAGTGTATGGTTTTGTAACTCCTAGTTCTTTTAACTAGTTCACTATGTTGATCCGAATATACTGTTCTCTCTATAGACTGATATTAAAATAAGTTTGCAATATGTTTATTGCCTGGCTGGTTGCGAGAGATCCCCGGACTTTCCATGAAGCGATTTCACATGGCGACGGTTTCAATTTTCAAGTAATCAGCCGATAAGTATTGAGAGACAAACCTGTCACTTAGGGTTGAGAAATGTTTCAACATAAAAATTTTTAAACGATGAAACAATAACTATTTACCTCAACAAAGATAATAAAATGATGCTAGGTCGCGCGTTCACCGCTCCCTTTAGTATACACTTCAAAGAATGGCGCAGGTCAAATTTCCATTGAACTCTCAATTTTCGAAAATTACAAATGTTATAAATAATGCCAGAAAGTATGTGGTAGGTAGCACCTAGCTTTTGAACAGGTTCACCATGTTCATCCGAATATTACTTTTCAGTACATCGAATAACAGTGCGACTATTAGTACTAGCGTGCGACTATTAACGAAGTCTACATTACCTCGTGCGAATGGACTTTAATAAACGTTCCTGTTGGCCGCGTGAGGCGATTAGGACGTGGGTTCAAAGCCTCTGTCCACAGCGCCGCGGGTGTGAAGTCCTCCGTCAGGGCGGGTGTTTGACTTTTGACTTCGGCCGAGTCGCGGAGTGCATTGTGCTGACTTCACAGCTAACGAACCCGCATATGCATTATGAGGACGACCCTCGGCACGGCGGCCGTGTGCTTGTCTTCTCCCCAAGGCGAAATCCGTCCATTTAAAGTGCTTTCTATTCAATTCAAAAAGCTTAGTAAAGATGGAAGCTCTTTTCATTGCCAATAGCGTATGTCTAACGATGTATATAGATATAACGATTCAGGATTCAGTCCCGCAGGATTCGATCTTGGACCCTTCTTTCTATTATATGTAAAAGAGATTCCCTCGTTCATTAGAAAAGGAAGAACAGTTCCCTTTGCTGATGACACGAATGTTCTATTCAAAAAAATTAATAGTACGATTTAAGAAGTTTCAATTGGTTTCATAATAGCTAACAAAGGAAAATGGATGCAATGCATTTTTGCGTTTCAAAATGAAGCATATGCAATTGGAGGATGTTAAGATTATAGTTGTAAGGAATATCCATATAACCAAATTAAACGCTACATCAAGTTTACTATGTTACGCATTCAGATTTCTGTCAAGTCTGCTAACCTCCATGCATCTCGTTCCGAGTACTTGGCAAATGTACATTCCCACCATAGATTTGATATATTATTTTGGGGAAGCTCAACCAATCTTACCCAGACTTTCAGATTGCAGAAAAAAGAAAATAAGCAAATATAATTTCTGCAAGATTCTTTTCACGAAGCTTAAACATTTCTTACTAAATTATTTACGAATCTGTAATTTTGATCAAAACTTATTTCTTTAATGGTGGGAACATACTTTAATGCAATATTTATATTTGTAATTACAACTCACATCGTAGAAATTATATTCATCAGGTGTCAGTATCAAGAGCTCACTACAAGAAATTCACATACAGTAGATGTTTATTACTTTGCAACTCATTGCTAGATGACATAAAAATATTTAAAAACTGAGACCCCAATTTAAATTAAAAGTGAAATATTTTTTCTCCATATCTGCTTCTACACAACTAGATACTATACTGACCATCAAAAAGAAAAAAATATTTTTTTAATAAATATATAATGCATTAGTTCACAATTGTATAATTTTTAAAAGACTAAATAAGCCTGTAACAAGTAATAAACTTCAGCTTGTTGGTCAATGACATACATGTCGAGCAGTTTTTATCCAGTTTCCCTGAGCAAATACTGAGATAGCATTATTTTTGCTTCTAGACATAAATGTAAATTCACTACGCAACGTTTTTTAGCTCTCCTTTTGCTACAAAGATGTGTCAGTAGTAGAGCCAGGGGCTACGTTAGACTATTTTGTAAGCAATACTAAAACTTCGAATCTGTAGTTTCTTTATCGTTGCAAATAAGTTTTCTACAATTCGGGAGCAAAAATCTAGCTAACCTCGTTTGGTTGGAACTTTTATTCATCATTCAACAATTAATGGTTAAAAGGTGGGGAAGAAGTTATGAAGCTCAAGAAAATGTGCGAAGTTTCGCGTAATTCTCCCATACTTATCACATCCAGTTCTTTGTCAAAAAATAAATCAAATATAATAAATAAAACACTAGAATCTCCCACTCAGAAACACTGCAATGGCAACAGTTTGTTCTGAGCCATTTTACCCGGTTTGTTTGAGGAGCAATATCTCAGATTCCAATTCCATTTCACCCACGAATATACTAGTTTTCCTTTCGCATTGCAAGAGACTACGGGATGAGGACATGTCCATCCTACAATACCATCTGGACGCAACGACAGCATTTCTAAAGGGATGATTGGTTTTAGAGCGTAGCTCGGAGGCGCTTTTAGGATTCGAGATTCTTTTACAAACCGTAAATCCCCGGCGTGGGCAACCGGTTTGATATCCCTTTCGAGGAAAGACGTACGAAACGTTTTAAGTAACTCCATAAAAAGAGTTCGTAGCGTTTGAGGAGTCGCCCTTCGTTCCGGAGTCGGCTGCGAACGCATCTGCTCTGCGCGCAATGTAGAATTGGCCCTGTAAACAGGGAAGGCGCATTCACAACGAACCTCACTTCAAGGTTCCCGAAAGTTCAAACCTCCTTAACTCGCTCCACCGAATTATTATTCCCTTCTCTTTCCAAATTAAGCCTATTTAAATGTATATTAAGCAAATATCCTTCTCTTTCATGCGATTCCTGAGGTATCCAGTACTTTTAAAGAAAATTCATTGAAGTGCTGACATGATTTAATTTGATTTCTTTAGTCAAAGAGCAGTAAAAACTGAATGTGACGTATGGGGAGAAGTACAATCTACGCACTTTTTTTGAACTTCAGAAATTCTTCTCAACATATTAACTATAACTAGTTGAATGATAAAAAAATTAAAAAGCGAAGTTAGCAACTTTTGAAAACCAGACACTTTTGCTCCCGAGTTATAGAAAATATGTTCTTGAATCGGTAAACGAAATGCAGATTTGATTTTTTTGGTATTGCAAACAAAACATTAAATCATTTCGCTCTATTAATACCACTAGTAGCAAAAGGAAAACCCAATAAAAAAATACGTATGTTGAACCTATATTTATGTTGTTGTGGAATTGATATTGTTAAAATCTTGCAAAGACAGCTGGGACGAACGAGAAAAAAATGCTGAAAATTAATGGTGCCACTACAGCATATTCTTGCGGGTGTTATTTGTAACTGACAATTTTCAAAAATTCAGAGAGATCACCGAAAATGGAACTTGCTCTATTTTTATAAGAGTATTTTGCTTCATTTGAGAACAATGGAGAAAACATTGGGAGCCGTTTCTAAGAAAATATTGTTTATTGCGTTTCATTCACTTCAAGAGAAATTACACGAAAACTATTCATATTTTCACAAATATGTACATGACCTTATTTAAAGATCTATTTTTAGGACAGACGTCACATAAAAAATCAGTTTCATTAACATGTTGCTCTTTTCAAGAAAAAAGGAATTTAAAATTTGGTGTAGATATATTTAAATTGCCTATTTTTCAAGCACAAACCCACGAAAACAACTCACAATTTCGAAAAAAATGTTTATGAACTTATTTTAAAATCTGTGTTTCAGCAGCAGATTTCATGAAAACAAATCTCTATTTTCAATAGTTGTAGGAATAGAATAGAAGTTTGCAATTTTTGAAAAGGTCTAACGAAAATGGAACCTGTGCAACTTTTGAAGCGTCCTCTGCTCTATCAAGGAAAAAATTTAATCCAAAAATTTGGAGCCATTTTTTTCATTTTTAAAATGTTAATCAAACTAATTCTAACTGCCGGTTGCCTTGATAGATAGTTTTCCGTGGTTTCTCCAATCAACACTAGGCCAATGTCGGAGCAGTATCTTAACAAATGGGCCACGGACCACTCGCGATCTTTTCTACCTCTTCCTTGTCCTATCCTCACCTTGTCCGCACACCTACAATAACATGCACCATACTACTACACATGCCGGAAGACCTGTCTGGAGCTTAGTGCTTGTCCCGGCGGGGCGATGGCCCGCTGGTGGGAGATACCTGGTTAGGGAAATCCCGCTAGCCAGTATATTAATTTCAGAAATAATTCTTATTTTAGATTACGTCAACAAATTTAATTTCGGACTATAATTCTATTACAAAGCAAATTTAATGTTTTATAGTTTACAATATGTTACCCTTTTACATAAAAAGGAAAGATATTGCAATGTATATCTCCATTATATTTAAACAGAAGATAATGAGAATAGTTTCAATTTTATTTTCAGGCGAATATCAATATCACGCGACCCACTGGTTGAAATCTTCTGGTGTACACGTATTTACGATACGAGTTTAATACGTCTTTTCACTGTCACAGCATGCAAAAACTCACAAGTGAAATTCTATGTGCGATTCACAGAAAAATAAATATAACTTTCCATGCTTTCAGAAAGTCCTGACAACCAAAGAAAACCCAGTCATTTATGAAAACTAATGGTTGTTGCAACATTGGAGGAAACTGAAATAAATTAAACATGATTATTTCAATTAGTAACCACTTCTTATAAAAAATCATTGTACAGACGCATAATTTGTAAAACCTAAAATTGAGAGGCGTAAGTAGATGACGATTATCCTATAAATACGGACACAACAAAAACCGAAACAAGTCACTATTATTAAAAAAAGATTCATCAGATTAGGTTAAGAAACAGAGCACCGTGAAGTTTGTTTCTTTCTCCTTCCCTTCTAACTTTTGAACCAACCAATCGAACAAACTATTTCATGGTCGAAAAAATAAGCACATGTATGTTCAACGTTTGTTATGTTTAGAAAGGTGAAAAATATAATGATTTGATTATGGAAAACGAAACAAAACCTGCATAAATTGGTCTGAAGAGAGAAAAAAGTTGAAGTATGAAGTACAATGGAAGAGAGACAATGAGAAATCATTTAAAAATAAAAAAATTAAAACTGCCTGGCTGGCCTTGACAAGATGATAATGATTATGATGATAAAATAGTTGTAGAAGAAGAATAAGAAGAAGAAGAAGAAGAAGAAGAAAAGCGATAAGAATATCTCCATGAGTGCACAATTCAGGCTCAATCTTATGAAAACGACGTTTTCTTTTTGAGAACCCGAGTAAATTTTCTGGCAATTCAGAGATGAAAGTGATTGCGCTCATGAATATATAAAAATCAATACATGGCGGGTTCTGTAAAAAATGGTCATAAACCTCACTAACTCATGTTTTTAAATGCATCTCGTGCAGTCAGGTTTTATCCTGCAATCTGTCGAGAAATTGCAAACATGAAACCGGCAAAGGTGGCTCAAAGCATCAACTAATGTTAGTTCAATGTCTCTGACACGATAGTGTCTCGTGTCTTTGACATGGCCCGCTCGTGGCTCAGAGCAAAGTCGTTTTCCTTCCACCAAGGAGGTCCGGGTTCGATTCATGTGAAAAAAATCGTTTGTTCCAACAAAACGAGTTTGGCTGCTACACAAGGGCTAGTCCAACCCCCGTGAAGTGTCGTAAAGCCTACCCTAATTCCTTCCTAATTCTGGCCGCTGGGTAGTGATGCAGGAGCGTGTGAGAGACGGACGCGCACGCGGAGATGTTACATGGCGATCTTCTTGCCGGCTTACTGACTGAGATTTACGGACTATTATAAAAGTTATGGAGGATACTCATAATAATGAATATATAACATAACGGAGGGTAACTTTTAAAGAGAACATGCGCTCATCGCCTAATGACGGTTTCGAGACGCGTTGCGTCATTACCAAGAAGCGACAATTTTTTTTTAATCCCAATGCCAAGGTTCTGGGATTCGACGGTGGTAGGATTTTCGTCGCCAGTTTGCCAGCGAGGTCGTGTTCAGCCTCTATGTGGGGAAGAATTCTAGCGACCGGCTGCTCTGATGAGTAGTTTACCATGGCTCCAATCATTACCAAGTCAATGCCGGAGAAGAACTCAAAAGAACGAGCCACGAACTGCGCGATCTTTCCTTCCTCTTTCCAGTATTTTTCCTCGCCCCTTACTTTCACACACACTCACATGAACTAGGTTACCACACATGTCGAGAGTCCAGAGGCTCCATTGGTGCTACGCTGGTGGGAGATACCTGGTTGAAGAAAATCCTCGCAAACGTAGGTCTGCGCCAGATCTCGTCATCCAGCGGGGGAAGATCACCGCTACCTCCCACGATCAAAACATGCACTTCGCTTACTGGATTTATGACCTTAGCGGTTGACGCGTCCGAAATCACGACTCAATCAAACAATGCTAAGATGAAAGTGAAAAGGACAAGACCTACTCGCAGAGAACAACGTTGAATGATCGGCTGGAAGAAATGAAAATAACGTCTTGTGTCTCTCAATGACCCCTGCATATTTCAAAATAAAAAAAAAATATTTTTAAGCTGCAAATTTCTTCGTAATCTATGGCCTTGAGACGGTCCGGATCGAACGTCCTCATCTGCCCCTTGGGAGTCGAGCAGGAACACGAGCTGCAGCGGGGGTGGGGACGGCGCAAGGACGGTGCGAGGACGGCGGCGCGAGGGAGCAGATGGGTCACACCCGCGCCGCGCCGCTCCACGCTTCGTCGCCAAATTAGCAATTAGCGGCGCCCGGTTGTTTTGCTGCATGGGAACTCGATTAGAACGCATTCTGCGCTAATTACCGAACAAGTTGTTAATTTGTTTCCAGACTGATAAGTGAATTCCTTCAGGTTTCCTTCCTGTCGAAAGTGAATCCGTCAGGCGACGTCGGGAGGGGGA
>BOPP01000202.1:638521-688231 GCA_017312745.1 Gryllus bimaculatus
TTATTTGTTTGTTTGTTTGTTTGTTTGTTTGTTTGTTTGTTTGTTTGTTTGTTTGTTTGTTTGTTTGATTCATTTTATATTTGACGTCAAAACTACAGTTAAAACTGTGTGACTTACTATGGGAAGAAGTGTTTTCTGTGCATGTTTTATTAAGTTCTGGGATTCCTGCTTTTACTTATATACAAGTTAAATTATGAATACAGGTTGTAACGGGTATTTTTGGAGAAATATTCTCTCTCGTGTAATAAAATCTATTTTCCAAGGCAAATCAGTTACAGATTTTGGCTAGCTATTTACTGTGGCAAATCAGCTACAGATTTTACTCGGTTTGGCCATCAACGTGTCCTACGAGAAAGAATGATTTACTCTCGAACGTGAATCTCTCGATTCGATTTACTCTCGAAAGTGAAGCTACAGTTGTGCCGATGAACAAAACAAGGGGCTATCTCAGCATTTAATCAAAGGATGGGAGAAAATTGACGAAAACAAAAACGAACGAGATGAAGGTAATTGATTCAGGACCTAAGGTGCATTACTTGTTACAGGCATATTTAGTCTTTTAGCATTGCGCAATACAAATTTTAACTAAAACATTAAATATCGTTGTTAAAATCAATATTATTCTCTCTTTTGATGCTCAATATAGTATCTAATTGAATACAAGTTGTTATGCACCAGGAAATATTTTACATGGTTCTTAAACTTGTGTATTGGTTTTAAACGTTTAACGTCATCTCGCAATGTGTGGTAAAATAATGTTCACATTTTGTATCAGAAAGTTTTTGGAGTTTGCTATTGATACTGACACACAATGAATATAATTCCTGCATCTGGTGTTCTAGTTATAGACATTTTTATTCGTTGAAAATATGGTTCCATCCTGGAGTACGTCTTTTTTATTGTTTTTTTTAAATTACTGATTCGTAAATCGAGATGCATGGAAATGGTATAATTCCTAGCTTAATAAAGGAGACTAGCTTAATAATAGGCTTACAAGAATTGCGTGTATGGGATTTGCTTATTATATACATAACATATTATAAGTATATTTAATCTTTTGAAACTATACAGTACAAATGATAACTAAATCATTAAATATCATTGTTGAAATCAATATTACTTTCCTTTTTAGTAAAAGGAAGAGACTCTTAAGTCCTCATGTAATGTATGTATCGTAAATAACAACTCCCGAAAGGCCGAAGAACCGAACGGGCAAGAAAAAAAAAACTTTCCTTTTTTCATACTCAGTATAGTCTCTAAATGAATAGAAAAAGTAATGCGCCAAAATAGATTTTACTTGGCACTTCAATTTGTGTATATATTTTAATTGTTTAAAGTCGTCTTGCAAAGTGCCTTAAAAAATATACATTAATGTATGTGAATTTTTGTAGTGACCTGCTGATTCCGTCACCTGATGATTTTGATTACTACGTCAAGTGTTATAGTTAGACATCTTTTAAAATTATATACTCGTATATCAAGACGCAAGACAATGATAAAATTATTAGCTTAATAAAGAGAGTCTTACAAGTATCGTGTGGGTGAAATTTGCATTATTCGTACAATTCTGTTCTGTGACGTACAAATCTGGGATGTGATTCAGTTTATTATGCCGTATCTCAGGCGGGAATAAACACTCGCAAAATATACGCAACGATCAGAATAAAGTCTGACTGAATTTGAAATAATCCTGAACGCGTATTATAATAAACTTAATTTTGTGTTCAATTTATTTGAAATGTCCTTCCATATGAGCAGAAAGAATTGAGAGATCCAATAATTTTGTTACCTTAATGTCAGTCAATTAAACATCCTCCATTTAAATGGAGTATAGAATTGTTTATTTGAAATGGAAAACTGAATTAAAATCTTTTCTCTTTGTTTACTAATAATTTGTTATTACAATACCAATTTTAAAATCCGATAGTATACTGTTAACTGATTCCGTATTGCAAAGAATATTCGTATCATCGACAAAGGAGTAATTCAACTGGAGTAATTCAAATTTACGTCAAGCGCTTTGCAACTGACGTCAGAAATTTCCGCTCGCTATGGATTTGAAATGTTGTTGAATCACAGTATTCTCCTGAGTGCAGTTGTAGGGTGAAGACAAGAAAATATTGCTGTTTTCGGAGATTTTTATTTTCTAAATCGACGATGGCAATCTGAAAACGTTTCATACTTGCTGATAAAGGGTTTCGTTCATACATAAAAAGTATTCCTAACACTTTAAAAAAATGACAAAAGAGAAATAGCCGATAATTTTAAATTTCATTTTAGTTGCCTTTTCTGAAGGGTAACGTAATAGCTGTTTTGAAAATACCTGGAAATATTCCTGTGCTTAGGGATCTATTAAATATTTGAGTTTACTGGTGTGCATTGAAATATGAAACAATTTACGAGTTTATGGGTGTGCAATGAAATTCATAAAAACCAATAAAATTTACATTTTGTACTTTACTTATAAACTTTAGAATTTTGTAGGAAGAAGTTAAAAAAACATATTGTAGAAACTTTTGAGAGAAACATCTGATATTGAATTGTAGCTTTAGACCTTTCGTGAGGTCTATCGCAATTTTCCAAAAATATTGGTTAAAGAGAGTAGCCATTAAATTAGCATTTTAATCGTTCATTTCTCAATCATCTTTTAACATGCTCTCCAAGGTTTTTAGTGGCTGTAGTTCAATTTTTTACTACATTCCACATTGCATTTGTTTTGTTATTGAATTCAAAATATTATCATGTTTCATGATTGTTGGCTTTTTTATGATTTTTTATGATGTCTCTAAACGTATCTCTCTTCCTAAATACATATTATTGTTAAGGTTTGATTTCCTTTGAAAGATTTAATTTCCTTTCTTAAAGGAAAGCATATACTAAAGTGACATGAAAGCGTCGAAAAAATATTTATACTTGTCGTTTTTGTCAACAGTATTGTAAACCGCGTATCATCATACTTGCAGCAAGTAGTCTCTGAATTATTTTATTTTACTTTTAGTTAACACACATACATATTTTGTATTATTTAATGTGTCGGTGTTCGCATTTCCTGTAATTTAGGGGTTTCTTACAAGGATCAAACAAGTCCAAAATTCCATATTTTGCGATTTTTCACCACGTTATTCCCTACTACTAGCTCTAACTGCTGAGACATTTCCTTCCGGTAAGTGCCAAACACATTTAAAGAAATAAGTCGGTGGAGAAACCATAAATTCATTACTGTGGACGTCTATGCCATAAAATTTTCGGTGCCTCTTGAAAAAATTAATCTATCTTTATTTCAGGGGGAAAATACAACAAAGGGAGCCAGTTTTTGAGAAAATTCTGGAAACTCCTATAAATATTATATAAAGAATCCTCAATACTAAAAGATGCGTTTCATATTTATTATATTATTGTGGGTCTGCTTTATCAACTAGATCGATCGGAGAAAATCCTTTTTGAATAAAATCGTGTAAACTGTTTAAACGCTAGTGTTTTCTACAGACGTAAGAATAGAAAGGCAGAAAAACAGACCATTTTTGTAAAATAAAAACAAACGGTATTAGATGTAACAAAACGTTTATTTTCGTCAAAATTTTTACTTACATTTTTTGCAGCTTTATATAACTCAATTCTGAGATATGCTTCGTAAATGAAGGGATCACTGAGGGATAATCAAAAGACACAATAATGTAATTTTGAGATACAGTGAATTTAATGTTTGACAATCACATGCAAATCACTGGAGAGCCAGGAAAATTAGTTACGAATTTCATCCACTTGATGAGAAAATGGAAACCTATATCACTGAAGGGAAAAGAGCTGATGTGTCAATCTGAACTTCTAAAACTGAAAAACTGAAGAAAAAAAAATAGCTCTAAGTCATAGAGTTATCTCTCACTGAGAAAGTAAATGTAAAGCCGTTTCATAAAAAAACTTGTTTAGGTAGTATTTGGAAAATTAACGCGATTAGATTCAAAATTATGCGAAAACAGTTATATTTTGGAAAACATGTACATGAAATCATTTATATAACTTAAATCACTTTCGCTATATATCATTTTTTATCACTAATTCAGTATTCATAAATGTGCAGTATTATTTATTGTTACCTAATTTTATACGTTAGCCAAACCCGTGCGAAAATTCCGCTCATTTGAACTGATGTCTTATGTTTTCTTGGCTAGTGTCGTGGCGGTTTACTTCACGTGGAGATCGCCTCATCGACACAACACATGCCTCTGCAGGTGTTTCCAAGATGAAAAAATTCTCGCATGTGTCAAAGACCGGTAACAAATGTTCCTGTCCTGATTTTGGGCGATCCTTCTGTATTTTCGAAACTTGCAAAAAACTCGAAAAAACAACATTGCAAAAGTACAATATTGAAGAACGACATTTTTGTCTTTACTACTGAAAAATCATACCTTTAAAATGTCATGTAGAATTCCTTTAAAATATGGGCGTATTTGAAGTATAGGCAATTTATACTTTTTTCAAAAATCGCTCCGAATTTTGTCTTGATTTTTTCCGTGGATAGAGCATAGCATAGAGTATTTAAAAAATGGCGCAGGTCTCACTTTCGTGAACTCAATTTTTCGAAAATTGCAATTGTCCGCCTGCCCGCCCACCCGCAAATCGCTCACCTACAGGTCTCACTTTCGTTAAATTCTCTCAATTTTTGAAATTGCAAAATTTCAATTTTTTTTGGCGTCTTCCTCGAATTACAAAACTGGAGATAGATCTCTTTTCCATAATTAAATCTCTTCTACAACGGAAGCTCTTTGAAGTCAGGTACAAGTTTTCGAAAATATGTGTAGTTTTCACGTTATTTTACGTGAATTATAAGAAATTTTTGAACAATTATTTCCTAAAAGCGCATCCATTTATTCTTTACATTTTCCTCGTATAATCCTAAGGACGGTAAAAAAAATTATTGCTGGTCTCAATCTCAGCAGACTATATTTTCGAAAATTCCAAAATATATAGTATTTACAATCTAGAAAAAATACATTATTGAGGGAAAGAGATATCTTTCTGGAAGGAAATATGTTCAAAAATTATATTTTTAAATAAGGTCATGTACATTTTTGTTTCATATAACAAATAGTTTTCGCATAATTTTAGAATACAATTGATGTGAATACAATTTATTTTTAAGTTTTCAAAATTGCTCCAAATGTTTTTAATGTTTTTTTTATAGTAAAGGACAGTTAACACTAGGACAAATGAAGCATATTTTGTATTGAGGTCACTGAGGCAATGAAGCATATTTTGTACTGAGGTACTGAGTACTATTTTGTACTGCTTTTGTCATTTATTCTAGTTAATGTTACTATCTGTCTGACAGTTTTTTCTTGCTGAATACTTTCCCCTAATGTATGGAAAATGCGCTCAGTAGAAAAATCCAATAATTATTATTTCTGGAAATAATTGTTTGTCGCAATGGGGTTCAAAATGTACCCCTTTAATACGTGGCATGTGACAGTCAATCATCGTACCATTTGTCTGCACGAATCCATAAGAGAGCAGTTTAAATTGATACGTTATCACTTGAAGTTGCACTGTTTTCCAATAGATCGCATATGTTTCGCTGTTACTTCGTTCGGAGCTGATTACGCCATCGTGACTTCACACGAATTGCTGAATGAATACATTATTAGAACATATTGTGGTCAGATTATTATTTTTGGAAGATTCTTGTATTTAACTGTGTTAAAATAATAAATGTTATGTATGTAAAAACTGTGTGTGCAGTAAGCATTCCAACAAAACAGTTATCAACCAGTCCAAAACTTTGAAACTGCGTTTTACTGTTTATGAAGACTTATGCAAAGTTTCCAGTAAATGCCAGTTTAAACACAGTCTCGTAACTAATTATTAACCTAATACAAATAAAATAAATAAATATTGAAAAACATATATCAATTTTCAGTGAAATGAATGATCAAAACTACCAAATGGGGTTCAAAATGTACACCCTTCGTACTCTAAATGTGTAAATTTGTCCAGGTATCCGAAGGTTCCAAACTGGCGCACGACTCATTTTCGTTGAACTTCCTGAATTTTTGAAAATTGTAAAAGATAAAAAGAATGTGAGAAAGTATGCGCTTTTGGAAACCACTAGTTTACTTTCTCGCCATACTACGTGTTTACGTAGTAATGAGAAAGACTTGTAATGCTGCGACAGAGGTAGGCGATTTTCGACAGAAAAAATTGCATTATGAGCTCTGGTAACGTAAAAGTCGATACGTCGTATCACATGAAATGAATTACTTGCTTAAGCACGCGTTATCAGACTCCAATCTTTGTGGGTCATTGGTAGCGAAAAATTGATTGGCAGCAAGACGTCTGTCTCTCTGACCGTCTGTCTCTCTGACCGTCTGTCACTCTGACCGTCAGTCCGCCTGCCCGTCAGTCCGTCGTCCCGTCAATCCGTCTGTCTGCCCGTCTGCCCGTCTTTCCGTCTGCTCATCTGTCCGCCTGCCCGTCTGTCTGCCTGTCCGTCTGTACGTCTGTCCGTCTGCACGGCTGTCAGTCTTCCCGACAATCTGTCTGTCCGTCCGTATGTCCGCCTGCCCGTCTTTCCGTCTCCCCGTCTGTCCACTTGCCCGTCTGTCCGTCTTCACGGCTGACAGTCTTCCCGACAATCTGTCTATCCGTCTGCCTGTCTTTCCGTCTCTCCGTCTCCCCGTCTGTCCGAGTGTCCGTGCATCCGTCTGTCCATCTGCCCGGCTGCCCGTCTGTCCGTCTGCAGACTACATTCCTTGCCGGGGACTTAGTAAGAGTTCGCCTAAGGGACGAAATTAGACTCGATAGGTTTTGCAAATAAATATATGGAGGGAAACCAATAGCCACTTTGCATCAACTTCAAAGACACCATCTTAAAGGAGTCACTTAAATCAACGTTCAGACGCATAATACAAAGAAAAGACATATCATTCAGTAATCAAAATTTCTAAAATTAAATATTTTTTCTCTGATGAAACAGGAAGTCCTGTGTACCTTCTTGGCGGTTTGCGTTGCGAACACCATTGTTTTCAGTTGTCAACTGAAGTGTAAGCCAAAGTTTTGTGTGGACGCGACCAAACAATATTACTTAGCAGAAGCGAAATTCAGCAGGGAGTGGAGGGGATGATAATGGCAGTTACTGCTAATGTTTCATCAACCTTCATATTAATACTAATGGTGGCGCCACTTCGCTACCATCCATTCCGTTTGCCGAAATCGGAAGTAGTCGGATTATTGTAAGGCCGGAATACTGAGAGCCAGATTACTGTGTGATTACAGTTACCTATTGCATTTGAGGGGTCGAGAGGGGTATGCACTGTAGCTCCGTACTAAATTTCCCATGTCTTGGTAAAATTCAGAGCTTCAAACGCATCCATTCAACGAAAGCAATTACAGAATAAATCCTTCTGGCTCACTTTCTGTTGCATTAATTCGTTGGTTATAACTAACAAATCTATGAATGTGTTTATTAAACATTTATGCTGGTCAATTTTTTTTTTTTTTTTTTTTTTTAGATTAATTCACAAACTGAAATGTATTCTTCCAAAAACTATTTCATTTACATGATACACAGTGACTAACGAAATTGATTTTGCACATGATATGTTAACAGAAATAAAGTAATATTACATTTTACTACTTGCTTTATTTATTTTAATCTCTACACTCAGTGGGGAGACGTTGCAGTTTTGCGTGCTCTTTGCCGTATTTGCCCAGCGTCCTCGGTTGTTTTCTGAAACGCCAGGGGGGAGAGTGTCCCAATAACATAAGGTGTTCTGACTTTTAAATGCTGCGCATGTTTTTACATGTTCATCCTTATGAATGTAAGAAGAGAAAGTATTGTAATCGTGCGCTGAAAACTGCGCACGATTACAATACTTTCTACAAAACTAATATATATATAATATATATTATATATANNNNTATATTACTTTCTCTAATACTTTGTGTAGCCAGAATCTGTTTTTTGTAGGTCCTTGATACCGAAATTTTAAGAAAAGTAATAGTTCTGGCAAAAATAATGAAAAATAATCATGCTATTTTGAACGCTAGTAACAAAACTAAAGCAATGTGGAATATCGTAAAAAATACGACCACATCTTAGTAGAGAATGTGGTTATAAAGGATAATGAAAGAGAAGCCAGTAATCCGGAAAAAGTGTCAAATCTCTTCAACCAACACTTTTCTAGAATTGCGGCTGAACTCACGGACGGACTAAAACCGCAAAATCCAACATCATTACCTTCCCAAAAAATGTTCGCCACGTTTGTTTGAATGTTCGGCATGTTTGTTCGGCATGAATGTTTATTTCCGAAACTTTTCCTAACGAAATCTTACGTATATTCAGTTTACTCAAAAATACATATTCATCTGGTTTAGATGAATTTTCGAATTGTTTATTGAAAACTAGTGTACCTGCCTTTATACACCCGTTAAATTACATTTTCAATGCTTCTTTATGCACAGGAATATTTCCAGATATTTTCAAAAAAGCAAAAATTAAGCCACTTTTTAAAAAAGGGAGCAAAAATTAAATTCAAAATTATCGACCAATTTCTCTTTTGTCAGGTTTCTCCAAAATATTAGAGAGGCTTTTCTATAAGCGAATTGAAACTTTTCTCAGGAAAAACGAAGCGTTTTCAGACTCACAACAAGGGTTTAGAAAATTTCAATCTACGAAAACTGCCATTTTTGTTCTTTTCTTAAAGATGTTGATTCATCAACGGACCAAAATGATGCACCCATTGAAATATTTTTAGATCTTTCGAAAGCTTTTGACGTTGTTGACCACAACATATTGCTATCAAAATTACCTTCATAAGGAATTCGTGGTATCGCCCTATATTGGATAAACTCGTACCTTAAACATCGATCTCAAAGAGTAGAAATACCGTACTGGCACGAAAGGACATTATTTACTTATCTTTCCAATTCTTTACCAATTGAATATGGGCAAGGCTCGATCTTAGGCCCTATCCTCTTCCTCTTATACGTAAACGATATGCCGTCGTCTATTAAGAACGGAAGAAGGGTTCTGTTTGCTGATGACACGAATGTTCTTTGCAAAAAAAAAAAAAACAATAAATAGTACGATTTTAGAAGTTTCAAATTGGTTTTGTAATAACAAATTTATGATTATGTCAGCCTTCATGCAGCTCGTTGCGTGTATATTGCAAATGTGCATTCCATCCTGAGATATGGCATAATATTCTGAGTAAACTCATTATGTAGTACCCAAACCTTTAGATTGCAAAAGAAAATTATTCGAATAATAAAAAAATACCACATGTTACCCTGCAATGAACATACGCGTTACCCTTGCAAGCGTCTCTTCATTGAGTTTGAAATCCTACCACTGCCTTGCCTATATATTTACGAATCTGTAACATTTGCCAAAAGTGACTTACTTAACGGTGGGAACATATTTTCATGCAATACTGATATTTCTAATTACAACACACGTCGTAAAACACATTCATCAAGTGTCAGTATCAACAGCTCACTATCTGATATCCACATACAACACATGTTCGTTACTTTACAACGCATTGCCAAATGACATTAAACAATTGAAGTCGGTTCAATTGTTTTTTAGAGAATTTTTCTACCTACCTTTTATTATTTTATGCTTACTAACATTCAAATTGTTCGATCAAAATATGCAATATTCTTGTACATTCGTATTAATTTATTCTACTTGTGTTTTGTTTCCAAGATCCCGTAAAAATCGCAAGGTATGTCACCGTAGGAAGTAACAAACAATTTTGTTTTAATCCGTACTTACTACAAAAAACCCCTTCCAAATTTTCAAATCCTTCAATCTTTACATATGACAAAAACAGATTATTTTGGAAGTATGAAAGGCTGAGTCAGAAAAAATTACAATCGTTTTGAGAAGACTTGGAATACGTTTCTTATTTTCAAATACTACTGTTATCCAAAGTACTGCAAGTGCGCATTGGCAGAAGGAGTACCGAGTGACCTTGACTAGGTACCGTGGCGCAGAGTTAGGCAATACATTAAAAATTTCGAGAATCACGAATCGTAAATAATGAAAATGACTGCAAAAATGTTTATCTAACGTTTCAAAATATGTATTTCATTGGATTCGTCTTTTTACGTTAGTCGTGATAGGCTCAAAAAAAATATAGTTATTTTGAAATAACAAAGTTGCCTCAATATCTCGTTAAATACAAATGATAAAAAAAGACATGAATTTCCCTTAGGTGTACAGTTTCGTTTATTTAGTTTCAAATTGGTTAAAAATGTGATGAATTGAAATCAGTACGTATTTTAAAACATAGGTGTGATGTTCAAAATAAATACTCTATTTAGTAAACTAATATTGTTTTATTTCTGCTAATATATCATAGTTATTATTCGTGTGTCACTGCATATATTTTTAATTTTTAAATTCTGCTGGGGTCACCAAAATATACAAGACAAATTTTTGCAGCTACTTAACCATCACGTAGTCCAGTATCTTTGTAACAAGTTTAATAGGTTCAGCAGAACATCGTCTGAAATTCACTGATATGCTCAGTGAACTCAGATGAAATGCAAAGTCCGCAGGGTCATTCTGATTATGCCGATCTATATGTTCATTCAGAATAGAGGTGACAGTGCTATCTACTGACGGAAGAAAGCAATATGATACGGAACGCCAACATCAGAAATGCAAAGAGAATAAATAAAAGTTTACTGCCGAAAAGAGCTTTTACGATTCGTCTTATACACCACAAAGTGTCCCATGGGTTACTTTATGATATAAAAGTGTTGTTGATGATCATTCTTTCACTTGTAGTGAAAACACCTTACCATTTGCCCATGATCTAAACTTTTTCATGACAAATGTTGGCACTTTTCAAGTGACAATCTACTTACAGTGGTACCTACATGAAACGGTGAACGTTCTGACATGGCTAGTTGTAAGAAGTTATTGTGATGGTTGTTTAGCAAAACTTATTCGAAAAATACCATGACAGTGGGCAGAGAACACGTGGAAGTATTTGAGCTGTATACACGTAACATATCTGGGCCTTAATGGGATTTAACTTCAATTACAATGGCCCATCTGCAGAATATTATAGTCGGCAATTGCGTTGTATCATTTCGCCAAGGAACCGTGACCACTTTTTGTATTAAAAATTAAGTGGATGCTACGTTTAAAATTCCTGGTAATTCTTCGAAATTTCCAGGGATAATCAATTTATTTATTTCCGGCTTGTTTCGTTACTACCGCTGAGCAACATTTAATCGGAATGCTGAAAAGTCATTCCATTTCGTTCATCTTCACCTTTGATCACAATTGTGTTAAATTGTGAATCTTCGTATCAAAACAGTAGTGTTATTTGAGTAATCATGAGGATAAGAAAACTGTCTGCCCTTTTGGGAGCAGGGGTTATACTTATGGCCTGTGTAGTTTTGTATCTGATGATGGATTTAATGCCCTTTCCTGACTTTCAAGAGGTACATCACTCATTCAGTTGCTTATTGCTCAAGCATTTCTTCATGCTCTAGTCAATTCATTTAATTCTTTGTTCCTTTTCAGAATAAGTGGATACATGTTGACAACAAATTTAAACAAACCAAAGAGACTGATGCAGAAACTGTTGGCACTAAACCTGCATCCAAACCGATAGATCATTCTTTCTTATCAGAGCATACCAGTTTAAAAACACACACTGTGAGCCAAAATGTTTTTGACTCCTTTAATTTCAATGTGTCATGCAGCTTACAAATATCTGAAGTTCCGGAATCTTCAGTGCAGGTAAGATTACAAGTTTATATGCCTGATTAGGTGTGCGTTACCATCTTGAGTTAACATAAGTTGAGTAAAGGAACCTGGTGCTGGTCTCTCAAAAAATATCAATAAACTTTCAATTCAGGGAAAAATAACCCTTAATTCAAGGGTTATTTTTCCCTGTACCTACAACATATGTGATGGAAATATCTTTACAGAAAGCTGTATGTCAACTTAGTTGTCACATTTACAAAATACCCACAACTGTGAGATAGTTTTTCCAATTAGAAATAAATTAATATATTCTTTAATTGTTTCGCCTATTGTGCAGAGAAGTACTTCATTTGTGGTCCATGAGATATTATGTATTACAATTAACAGCTGAAGTCTAGTATATAGTACAACTTAAGGATGTTGTTTAGACTGGCAGTTTGCCCTGGGAAATTCACAGTGGAGGGGTTGAAGGGTGTTATGAGGAGAACTTACGGATTTCATAGGATAGCATACAAGTCATATTTTTCTTAATTACTTGGATGCATCTACTTCGGTAATTTTCTTTAAAATGCAAATGATTAAGCCCTAGAAGTTAATAAACCGAATAAACCTGCAACTTTGTATAAGGGATGAAAATTCAAATTCTATGAAATGGGGAACAATTTTTGAAAGTTTAACGTAAATCCCATTTTTTAATTCACCAGCAGCACCATTCACCAGTTGATTGCTTAATTATTGTTCCTTTTTTGTCTAAAACTGAATGAAAAAAAGGAAATTGCTGAGGATAACAATGTTGGTCTTTTTACCCTCCCCAACTAATGTAGGCATGAATGTTATTTTTGTATTAATAAAATGATTTTGTTTTCCAGCTTCTAGATGTTTACAAACTTTTGAAATTTGATAATCCAGATGGAGGGGCATGGAAACAGGGATGGAATGTTGAATATTATTCTGACCAGTGGAATAAAAATAATAAGTTAAAAGTATTTGTGGTTCCTCATTCACACAATGATCCAGGTTGGTACAAATGTTAATTAGTGAGCAGGGCTGTGATTTATATGCTACAAAGAAAGCAAAATATGGACATATAAAGCATAATTATTTGGTTAAATAAAAACTGAAAATATATAAAAAGGTGTAAAGGGAATTCATGAACACCAAAATATGAGAAAATTTGTATAGATTCATTTAAGAGGAATGTGGGAGGGGGGGGGATGTGGCATACCAATTTCTGAACTATAGATCGAACAATAGAAAATTATTGGAACTCCAAGTAACCACTTTCTTGAAGTTCTCAGGCAAAAGTAAAATGGCTTTTTAAAGGTTGAATTGATGCTCTGTTATCAATTTAATGTACTGGTGCATTTTTGAAGTCCCTAAATCCTATACATTGAAATCAATTGAACTCTTCAATGGAATGAACTGAACTGTGGCCAAATATCAGAGCCCATAGAATGCACTCGCAATCAAATGGCATTGATATGCATTGATAATAAAACAGCTCATGTATTATCATAAATGCGTAATCTACATTGGTTACAAACGCCATCAAGATTTGATATGCCGTTATATTTCTAATATTGAGACAAACTTGGAAATACAATTCAAAGGTTCATTAATAATTATACTGAAAAATTCAACCTAATGAATATCTCTGGATTGGCAACACCTCACATTTGTAGTCACCTCTTAAGTTGTGGACATTTCCAAATTTCCTGGCAAAAGTGCATGGGATTTAAGGACAATATTACTTTTGAATGTCTGACATATTTATTAGCGAGCACAGTGATTTTATAGTACCTCCAATACAATTGAAACTTCTTAATAACAGATTTTGGATAAACAGTGGTCGCAATTCCTAGAATTCTACTTAGTAATTGACAGTATTTTGAACAAGAGTGCAGTGTTTCATATTACTACTGAACATAACTTTTTTTTGTTAGATGAGACAATGGCTAGAATTCTTTGTTACAAGTACAAGTCATCAACATCTTTGATGAAGGAATATGTTAAAGTTTTGGCAATGCAGTATGCTTTTGGAAAACACATCTGCAGCATTTAAGAAATACACTATGTATTTTAGTTCTTAAAATTTGTATACAAGAGTAGTTTCTTTAATTGAGATTCACTGTATGTTTTTATTTATTTAATTTAAGTTGCTTTATAACTACAAGGTCATTAGCGATCTCAGTTATATCAACTATTAAATTTTTACTATTGCATTAATAGGGATATATTTTAAAATATTGGTACATTCTGATGGAGTTGAATACTGTGTTTATGTGTTGATTAATTTTAAGTTTTTTTCCTAAGTTCTGGGAGTTCAGTAAAATAGGATTTAGAAATAGGGAAGCCACAAATTGGATATGGACTGTATGTTTTTGTTTCTTGAATATCGAAAAAAAACCAACAACATTATATTTGTAAAGAACTATAATATGAATATCCTAGTGTGTAACATCCTACACTTTTTATAAATAGTAGATACTTCTAAATAAGACATTTATTCCACCCCTCAGGCCGCCTTGAGAGACTTCACTGCATGTGCAAAATAAAAACAGATTTAACCAATTCTATATGCTTTGAAACATGTAAAATGTGTTGTCACAGGTTGCGTTAATTAGCATAAAAAGTAATGCAAATGCATACAAATTGCAACCTTTGAAACGTGTATGCATGATAGTGTATTTATTAGCTGACGTTTCTATTATTTTGTCATTGTTTTCCCGTTCCTTTCTTTAATATCTTTGTTATGGTTAACTAGTTAATATGCTTTTTCAGGTTGGATAAAAACTTTTGAGGATTACTATCATGCCCAGACTCGCAACATCTTGACAAACATGGTGAAAAAGTTATCAGAAGACCAACGTCGTAAATTCATTTGGGCTGAAATATCTTACTTATCGTTATTTTGGGACGAAATTGATGCATCCACAAAAGAACAACTTAAAGCGTATGATCTTTAAAAGATAAGAAGTTCTATTTTATGAAGATTTTTTAATGAGATTATCACAATTTTTTATTCTTACAGGTTATTAGAAAGTGGTCAGTTGGAAATTGTAACTGGTGGATGGGTAATGAATGATGAAGCTAATGCCCATTACTTTGCTATTCTGCAGCAAATCATTGAAGGTCATCAGTGGCTAGCCAATCATCTTGATTATATACCTAGGTTTGCTAATTATAAATGTTGATAAAATAAATTGTTGATAAAAATTCTCTAACTATATGAAACGAAAAATTATGAATACAGCTTTTCACAAGTTTTAATATGTCACAGACCAAAATATCTATTTTGACATACAAAAATGTATGATCCAAGAAATAAAAAAAACAGTCAAATTGTGTAAATTGGATGCTTTTTTCTTTCTGAACAAATTCATTTATTTCTTTAGTAAATAACAAACAATTTCTAGAGTGTTTCTTTGCTTGTGCAGAGCTAATTTCTGCCTAAAAATCATTTTTCCAAAATTACTTTTGAGTGCTTATTGTGGCTCAGACATTTGGAATATCCAAGTAGTTTATTACACAAAATCTGTTTAAAATTATCTTAAGATCTTATTTTAGAATTTTTGATGTTTCCTTCTTGGACACTCTGTATATAATTTTGGGAAACAGTTCTGTGGAAGTTTTCGTAAGTCACCCAGGTTTTGCTTTGTTTTAAATGTATCTTTCAATTCTGAATCTCATTGTAATTCTATAATTTCCATCTGGAATTCGTGTGAAACAGAGTTCATTTCATGAAAAATATGGACACAGAGATTTGGATTTCTGTCTTATGGTAATTAAAAACCTGAGAATGTGATTAAGAATTTTGTAAAAACACTTTTGAAAGAACTTGCTCCCACTCAAACTTTGCAGCAGTAAATGGTAGGGTAATGAAGACACTATTTGAGAAATGTGCGAAGTCTGTGACTCATAATTGGTTTTCCTAGACAACTTATCTGAAATGCTCTAATTATATCAAACAAACATACAGTTAACAAGTCTTTACCTTGTAATTCTTAAATTGAAGTCTCAATGATAGACTCCTGATATCTGAGGGGATTTTACAGTCTATTTTTTCTGTGAACCTCTCATTTCATCTGTCATTTCGCTTCAAGCAGAACACTGCAATGGTAGTTATCACTGGCCGCACCGGCACTCCCTTCAACTTTGCCCTCTAGTGTCTGCTTGCTCTACGCTTCCAATAACATTCACTCTGTTTTAGTACATCTTGTTTCTTTGTCCAGTCTGACAGATGTGACAGTATCAAAAATGTTTCAAGTAACCATAGGTACTTATTTGGCATTCAAGTTTTCATGCCACAGGAAAGTTTTTAATATGTCAAGGTCTCATAAATTTGATACTGTGTACTAAAAATCTTTTTTATTTGTCACTTTCATCTGGTATTCAAATATATCTATTGCATCAGACTTTCCAGATTTCTTTAATTATATAAAGAATATTTGTTTTTCCAGAAATAGTTGGGCTATTGATCCATTTGGACATTCCCCAATAATGCCATATTTTCTTAAGAGGATGGGTCTGGAGAATCTTGTTGTCCAAAGGGTGCATTATTCTATGAAGAAATATTTATCACGTACGAAGAATCTTGAATTTAACTGGAGACAGTTATGGGGTGAGTGTTTATGATGATTTAAATGTGAAGTCAATGTTATCAGAATACCATGGAAAGTTTGAATTTCATTTCCAACCACTTGAATATGCAGTTAATTTACAAGTTGAATATTGTAAAGGAAAAATCATGCTTACTGGACTTTTCTTTTCAACTTTTCTGAGGTTTTTTCCCTCTGGAGACCAAAATCCAAGAGTAGAGACATTATGCATAATTTGTATGCATTCTGCATTTTGAGCACTCTACTGTTTCCTAAATATTCTTTGAGTTTCTTTGTATCATGCCCACTGGGACTTTTTGGCCAGTCTCGGAACCTGAGATCATTCAGGTGGATGGGAGAGCCTTAGAGGTCTGAAATTGAAGTAAAGGGATAAGAAATTAGTTGATGTATAATTACTATTTACATGCTAATGATGTGATTTTGTGGACAGATTGCATTGAAACTTACTAAACGACCACTACAACTACCCAGGTTTTGGTGATTTCTTTCACTGCAATATGAGCTTCCACCTTTTTGGTCATAATTACAAGTTGAACATAGACAATATTTTGCACAATCCATACTAGTTTTTCCTGTCACTAGTTCACTGGAATCGCCTACCTGCTGCTGTTGTCAATGCTCCCAGCACTCGCACATTTAAATGTTTGGCCAAAATTTTACCGTTCTCTCTTGATTATCATCTACATTTCTTCTTTCTTTTTTTTTTTTCTCTCTTCCATTTTTGGCTCTATTTTCTATTAATTTACCATTTTATAATTTATACTTTTTTCTCATGTGTGCCTTCATTTTATTATGAACATTATCAGAATTGTTCTCCCTGTTCACGTATTGTGTAAATTAATAAAAGCTTTATTGTAAATCTAAGTTAACACATTGTGGACCACAGACAAGAATTCTCGTCAACTCATGCCTGATTGGGGGGGACCATGGACGAGAATTCTCATCTGCGTGATCTGGGCTGTTCGGGTGACGCCGCGTCGAAGGCTGTGTTGCCGACGTTTCGACCATCTTGTCGTGGTCTTCCTCAGGGCAGGCATACCAGCTCTGAGGAAGACCACGACCAGATGGTCAAAACGCCGGCAACACAGCCTTCAACGCGGTGTCACCCGGACAGCCCAGATCACGCCCATGAGTCTGGCCGTGGAAGCCTACGACTTCATTTGAGAATTCTCATCATCTCAAGCGCTCATTTTCGAGGCATCTGTTATTGTTTGGAGGAAAGTAGCTCTTTTCTGAGTGATACTAGCACTTTTTTGAACCTTTCACAGCCCCCTACATTCACATTCTACAGAGTATTTCTAAGATTTTTAATGTTTTTGAATAACCAAAGATTGTTGAATAAAACTGTTTAGGAAAATGTCAAGGAATTGCGGAAGGATTACATCCTACGACCTCAGTCTGCAAGTGTTAAAAACATTCCCTCAACATATTCAATATGTACAAGTAAATCAATTGTGTAATATTACTTATATTTTAACATTCTACTTATATTATTATATTCACAAGAAAGGCTCAAAGAAGATATGTGACAATTATAGGGGCATTACATTGCTGTTAACATCTTCTAAGCTGTATGTAACATGCTGAGGAACTGCCTCAGAGATATGTGAAAATTTCATGGGAGACACGCAATGTGGATTCCAAAGGGGTAGAAGAACTAAAGACACCACCTTTACGTTACAGTTGTTAATAGATAAAAGAAGGGAAAGGAATCTTCCAACTTTTCTAATATTTATTGATAATGAAAAGGCATATGACAAGGTTAATAGACAAACTTTGAGCAATACTAGAAGAGGAGAAAGTTCCAAATCAGTTGCTAAATGCCATACAAAGTCTATACAAGAACTTAGGAATTAAAATGCTGTTAAGAGAAGGAAGATAGTTGGCAGAAGTAACAACCAACAGTAGCTTAAGGCAAGATGTGAATTATTACCCATCCTCTTCAACATATATATTAACCACTTAATGAGAAATTAGAGAAGGAAAGACAAGGAATACAGATCACAAAAGACAAGAAGATAGATACAATCTTGTATGCTGATGACCAAGCTATCATAATGGATTCTAAAGATAATTTACAAAGAGCAGTTTTTGAATTGACAAAAGTGGCCCAAGAATATTCCATGAAGAAGATAGCAGTTCAGCAAACAAAAGTTATGGCAATACAAGGCAAGGAACAAAGGAGAGCCAAAATAGTTATAAATGGAATATTAGAAGAACAAGTAAATAAATATTCATACCTTGGGAATATCATAAGTGTATACAACCAAACTCGGGAACAATAGAAAACAAACTTAGACTGCAATAACTGCTTTCGAATCTGTGGTACAGTTAAGAGACACTTTGGCAGACTTGGATCCAGAAACAAAACTGAAACTCTACAATATAGCTGCTTAACCTAGAATCATGCATGGCTCTGAAACAGGGTAATGAAAGAAAGACAAGCAAAAACTACAGGCAGCGCACCTGAGATTTCGAGAACATCTCATGAGAATCGCAAGAAGAGACTGACCGAGAAATAAAGACATCAGAAAGAAATTGAAAACCAAAGGTTTACTAGAAGAGGGAGAACAGTCTCAAAGCAGATATAAGGATCATTTGCAGAGAATGAACACCAGCAATTGCCAAAAGTAATCTGGAAGTGCACACCAAGAGAGAGATAGAGGCAGACCACGAAAGAGGTGGCCACAGCGGAAACACTTGGAAGACTAATAACTCAGGCTCACAAAATAAAAAAAAATCAACCTCCGAAAGAAAAAAAAACACAATTTTACAGGATTGTGGCGCAATTCTGGCTTCAGATTAGTATCAACATACATAGAGAAACATATGTCAAGTCTTAGGGTTTGTCAACTTTTTTTTATTTTGTGAGCCTGTATAATCTACCAAGAATACTGCAATAAACCAGTAGAAATAGTTGACAACGACCTGTTCATATATTTACCTAATTTTCACTACATATTTATGTACATAGTTTGGTACCTGATGTTGCATGTAAATCCAAGCTCTGTTAATAATTTTGTATATTGTTACAGATGGTTCAGGGACTACTGATCTCTTCACACAAGTAATGCCGTTTTATAGTTATGATATTCCTCATACATGTGGTCCAGACCCTAAAGTTTGTTGCCAGTTTGATTTTCGGCGTTTACCTGGATTTGGGATTTCTTGTCCATGGAAAGTGCCACCTCAAGTTATTAATGAACGCAATGTAAAAGATAGGTATTTAATTATTTTACTTTCATTTACTTCATTTATTTACTTTTTTTTTTCTGTAGTTCTCACTTAATCTTCAGAATGTTAAGTGTTGCTAATGTGCCACAAGGGGTTAGCAGTTCATTGTTTTTATTCAAGGAGAAACAGTTGACAGCAAGAACAAATACAATTTTTGATTTATAAGTATTCAAGTGAGCTAACACTGTAGAATTGTATACCTGTTTCACTTCAATGGTCCTTCTCGGTACAAAATTGCTAGTAGTAACTTGTTTGTAGTTTATGCTAAAGCTTATAGTTAATTAAAACTGCTTGTTAGAATAACCCTTGTTAGATTCATTCAAAGTCTGAGCAATCAATTTTTTTTAACTTTCGGGGAGCTGAAGATGAGCAATAAAGAACAAAAAATTAATTTTTCTTAAAACAAGAATGTGGAATTGGAAAAAAAAATTTAATTAGAATTGGAGGCTAAATAGCTTTTGTGTACATCCTAAACACGATTTCGTTGTTTTTTCTATTTTCTTATTTTAACATCTTGTTAAAAATGATCTTGTTACAGAGCTGAGAAGCTTCTAGATCAATATCGCAAAAAGGCTCAACTGTATAGAACTAATGTTTTACTAGTTCCTCTTGGAGATGATTTTCGCTATGATCAAGCAAATGAGTGGGATGCCCAGTACAACAATTATCAAAAGCTTTTTGATTATATGAACAAAAGTCCTGATTTATATGTTGAGGTAAGAACACTTTATGACAAACTTTTCATGTGTGCTTTAATTTTTTCATACTCATTTAGTTATGACAGAAAATTAGACATGTTAAAAGTAGCTCATAGTTATGCATGTGTCAGAATAAATTTTTCAAACTTCCAAGGCATGCAGGGGAGTTGAAGATAAACTTCATGGTGGAGGTTGCAGATGGTCACTTGTTGCCAATGAACTTCTGGCAAATCTCATATAATGGGGTTACACATATGACTGTTGCCTCTGATTGTTTGGCAACTGCTGATGCACTTGTGTTCAACAGGTTACGTTCTTAGTCAAAGAGAGGGTTGGATCTGCCAAACAATGGTGTGTGCATGGTTGCCTAATAATTAGGGGCAATTATCAATATTACATTGCGTGAGATTTCGCATCACATGTTTATTGTAAAAGAAAGTCCGTCTTCAACCCCCCTGCATGCCCTAGAAGTTTGTAACACAGTCACCTGGTAGAAAAGTATACCAAATTAATTCACTATCAATTCACAAGTTTGTAGTTTGTTTTGTGAGTGCCAAATTGTTAACTGATTGAAATATTACAGAAATGTTTTCATTATTTGGTTTTGTGTTAATTCCAAGTTTCTCCTGAAATATCTTCAAAGATTAATCTGGATTAGAATTAAAATAAGGTAATAATAATTAAATAATAAGGTAATTCCCCTACAAATAGGAGAGTTCAATCTCTAATGAACTAAAAATTATTTTTATAATCTTTAGCAATTTGCTAATGTTACAAATATAAATCAAGGGCAGCTTGATCATGTTTTGGGGAATTTTTCACTTACTCCATATCTGAAGAAATTGATCGTCTTTTCGCTATGGATAGTTATAACCCCCTCTCTCAATCAAGTTCACTATATTTAAATGTATTGATTTGGATCGCTTTTGTCCCTTTAATAACTCTAGTCAATTGAGTTATAAAAAAGCAAATTACACTGAGATTAATAAAGAACTGGAGGTTACTAAGTAGACAGATATATTATTATTATTATTTGATAAATCTCCTAGTATCATTAAAGTGTGTGATATTTTTTAAGTTGAGGGAAATTATTCAATATCGCACTCCAGTTTTCAATACTAATTTTAGCAAATACCTCACTTAGTGTATTATAGAAATTGTTGATAGGGGTAGGTTGAAACATAAGTACATTAAACCATCGAGAAATATTACTTTTTGTCCACTGATGTTTGGAATGATTTCACTATCGGTTCCACAATATGCACTATTTTATAATTTTGTCTCAAATGATAGGTATTCAAATAATAGTATTTTTTATAAAATGGTCTCAAATGTGAACAAATTTGTTATCAGTGCTAAAAGTGATATTGATATCTTTGCGAACTTAGTGTCCTTATGCAATGCCATAATGAACGTAACAGTAGATAGTTTAGCTCTCCATTTACTATTGTAACCTGTTGCCATTCATTTTAGTTAAGCTTATTTGCTTTCATTTATTATTGTGACCAATTGCCATTATTTGTAGTTGATATTTCTTTGTTAAATATAAGCCTACTTTTGGGTACATTCTGCTGGCTTTTTATAATAAAAAAATAAAAAATAATGTCTGAATTATAATGGAGCACAGCCATACAATACATACAGTCACATTTCTCTTAAGGGAAATATTTGTATTTCAGCAATCCAATTTATAAGAAATAAAAAGGATTGATTTGGCTTTTCTAAAAAATATATTTATTTTTTATTAATTACTTTGAATCGGTTCATAAAAATGGTAAGAAAGCATCCTTTCCATCAGCTGTCACAAATATTTATTGCATCCACATCTGACTTTTCAACAATTAGTTTTTGGAATTGGTTTTTGTTTTTGGAATTTCAAAGGCAAGAACACACAAATACATAATTAAATAGACCTGAATAGAGGTACTGAAATACATGGGAATTTTGTTTCACTTATGCCTTCTCTCATATGTGTTGGAGAAATAAGGAAATTCCTTAAGAATGGCAAGAAGCAAAAGTAATTTCTCTTTAGGCAATAGAGAAGGTCCAAATAAATTAAAGATAAACAAGTGTAGGGGATACATTGTACTAGATGTATGCAGGAATAGTAAATGAAAGACTAAGAGTTATTGCAGACAAACTAATATCAGCAAAGGAAATGGTGTGTCAAAGAGGGGGGGGGGATGCCATTTTCATATTAAAAGGTATAATGAAAGAAAGAAGTTAATATATCTGTGAAACACACCTAACATTTGTAGACATAGTAAATGCCTTTGATAATGTTAACAGAGTACTGTTATGGAACATTCTGTAAAGAAGACGGTACCCAAAACACTTGATAGAAGTTATAAAAAGTCATTATGAAACAACAAGCATCAAACTGATCATAGAAGGAAAACGGACAGAAGAGATTCACACCAACAGTGTCATAAGACCAGACTGTTGTATATTGCGGACTCTTCTTAATATGAATATGGACATGTTCATAACTTAGAATTTGTATGTAACTCAAGTGATTTATTTGAAAATAACTTTTTGAACACTTATTTTATATGCAGATGACAGTGTTAATGCAAGACACAAGATAAAATGCAGATAGCAGCATATATACTAAGCCAAATTGCAACAGAACATAGTCTTAAAATAACCATAGAAGAAAGTAAAACTGTGGCATTCAAAGGCAAATGGCCAGTGAGAACAAGATTTGTGATACATGAGAAAGTAAATGAATGTGGAGTGCCATTTCCCATTTTTAACTTTTGCAATTATCAAAAATTCAGGATTTTTAACAAACATGTGACCTTCACCATTCTTCACACTATCCAACAACAAAGTTTAATAAAAAATGATGGTGCAATTTATTTGAAAATTTTGAAAATGTTCAAGAGGTGTCGTGTAAAGTACCCTCAAAATAAAAAATATCGGTTTCAAATTCAAGGGGCCACAACATCAACCAGATTGGAGAATATCAATTTTGGAGAAAATCAGCTGAGGGGTTTAGCTGCTAGCGTTGTTCACAGATGGACGGTCAGATAAACATTTTGCTGTCATTCAATTTTTCAGTATGAAGGATCCACATTGATTCTGGCTACACCACATGATAGGGGGTCCCCCCCCCCTAAATTTAGCAACTGGATTTATCCACTTTCTCATTACCAGGGCCCTGTACTAAGAGTTTTTCTGTTTTAAATTCAGTTTTTTCTCTTCTCTGTAGGAAGAAAATAATAAGTGGAAAAAGTACAATATTGCAGTAGTGTGCCCAGTGGAGATTTTCATGTTTAAAAGTGTTATTTGTGTGTTGCAAGTTTATAATAAAAATAACCTTTAAATATTAGTCATTTTCAGGCATTGGAAAATTATATGAAAAAGTATCAGTTCTATACTTGTTCAATTTTTTTATTACAAAATTATGTTTAATTATTGTCAAATAGATGAATCACGTAACAGTCATGTAAATGCCTAAAGGGAACTACAGGTATTCATGTTTCACCAATGTACTTGTGGGTGCATTGGAAGTCTCAAAAATGAACATATCTCTCTATTGGTGGACGGGAAAGGGTCTAACCATGAGTGATGGACAGATGCAGGTTACTCGATTACCGTAGAAAAATAGCCAGATTGCCACTTCTCACTTGAAAGAGAGATTGATTTAGATAAAAAAGAGAAACAGTAATTTTTTTTAATACAGTAGTTGTACCAGTGCTATATATGGAGACAAAGCAAGAGCAACATCAAAGAAGAATAACTCCAGCTTCCACGCAGCAGAAATGAAATTCATGTAAAGCACTCTTGGTTACACAATTTTTCTATAAAAAAAAAAAAAAGATTGTGATAAGGAATTGGGAATCAAACCACTGCTGGAGAAACTTGAATAACTGAAGAAGAGATGGTGTGAACATCTAGAAAAGATGCCAGACAACAGACTACCAGTACTCACAGTGAACTACAGATACAGAGAAAGAAGAGGTGTAGGAAGGCCAAGGAGGAAGTGGACAAAAAAAATGGTTCTAAGAACCTAACCCTTGAAGTAAAGATACATATTTTATTACTGTTATGACCTCAATACAGTACATACAATGTAACTGTAGACGTGAAAGAGAAGTCATAAATCATCCAAAAGAGAAAAGGAAATAAAAAAAAGAAACAACTATCAATTTTAATTTTTTTTATTTTCACTATAGTTGTTTATTATTGAAATAATTGAAACTAAATTTAATATAGCAATGTGTACTACTGTATAGATTTTGGGTATTTAAGTGTAATTTTCATTAATACATATCTAAACTATTACTATATTAGAAATATTCAGATATTTACAGCACATAACCTGTTTCTCCTATAGTTTGCCATCAATACATTATAATATGCTTGAATTTGAATTATCTACCAATATAATTTTTGTCTACAAATAAACTTGAAATCTAATATTAGTTTTTTTCTCTTGATTTCATTTCATTAGTCATGATATATATTCTATTTTGCACCTTGAGTAAAAATTCTGAACAAATTGAATGTACGCCAAATTTGAAGAATTTATTTAGGATTATCTATAGTTTTGGAGTGTGAGTGTTCATTTATTTTCATTCATAAATGAAACCAATGGTCTTACTGAGTTATAATGAGTAGAATATATCTAACTTTGTCTACTCAATCCTGTTAACATAAGCAGATTGACAAATTATTGTGAATGCCCCTTGAAATGATGATTTGGTGTCTTATAAAATACAAAACCTTGGGTTACCAGTTCTCCATCCCAATTGAACAGGGATGGTAGAAAGAAAATATGGCTTGTTATCATGATTTTACTCTGATATAAGAAAATATGGCTTCTAATCATGATTTTACCAACATGATCTAAAATAACGTAAATTTTTAGATAAACCTAACCAATTGAATGTGTGATTATCCATTTAGTACATAAACTATTACTATTAACTTCACTATTTTAGCATGTCATTTGTACATGTCTTGTAAATTGCTATGAAGTTCTTGGTCAGTGTCTCGTAGAGTATTCTTTCGGTACGAAGTCACTGGCAAGAATTATTTTAACAAGTTTAGTACAATGTCATTCCATTTAGAAAGGGGGTACTTTATTCTACTATACTCATTTTACTCACTTCTAATTTGTGGTTCAAATATATATTTCTGCTTTTGTAGGCACAGTTTGGTACTCTGCATGATTACTTTAGTGCAGTCCACTCAGAACTGCCTGCTGAGAAATTCCCAACCATATCTGGAGATTTCTTTACATATGCTGATAGAGATGACCACTATTGGAGCGGTTATTTTACGTCAAGACCATTTTATAAGAGAATGGATCGAATTTTAATTAATTACCTAAGGTAAATTCCAAGCTTTCTATCATATATACTTTTTTTTAATTTATGATTTTTATCATAAATTGTCCTAAGATTCTTATGATAGTTTGAGTTTTCTTTCCATTCCATTTTTCATTCTGGTAATATTCATTTTTGGTTGGGTAATTTTGTTCCTTCAATTTTTATATGAGGTTTTCTAATTTTCTTAATTATCTTTCTTTTATTTCATATTGTGTGTATGTAGAATTATTTTTCTTGTGGGGTTGGTATTAAAACATTTCCACTAGTAACTCTGTTCAGTTGATAAGCTCACCCTATACAACTGTTGTAATGAATTTTTTCATGAGTACATTTACTAATACAAAAAATTTTTTAATAAATAGGAACGTTCCTAGTTTGCCCAAAAAATACTCTGCAGAAAGTTCCAATGATAAAAATAATTAAAAATTTGATTCATTGATTATTTTGTGCATCCAGGCATGTCAACTGTGCTAGCAAATAGTTCTGTAGGTGTAGTGCATGTTACATTCCTGAAAGTGGCATTGTGAAATCAGGGTCATCAGTCAGGGTCATCAATCAGGGAAATCAGGGTGGTTTCAAGATATCACCTTCCGAAGTTTCTTTGATGGAGCCCACTAAAAAGTTTCGATTCAATATAAAAATGAGACTTACAATGTTTTAGCTTGATTGGATAATGCTGAGCCCTATCTGATCAGCCCTAAAGCCATAAAATGAGATTGATTTGCCCTGGGAACTTGTTCTTTTTTACTTTCTTGCCCTTACTTCAAAAGAAAAGGAAATGTAATCTTGCGCTGAAAAACTACAAATTTTCGACAGAAAAACTCTTCATGCTGGGTCCTGGACCAAAAACGTGGATAAATCTTGTTCCTATGTACAGTAAATTACTTCCTTTAACATGCTGTATAGTCAGAATCAATGTTTGAGTCTTTGATACCGAAATATCAATTGGCAGCAGAATGTCATCTGTTCGCATGTCTTTCCCTTTGTGATCAAAGCTAGTGCCAAAATCATTCAGTCGATTTTGCACCAAAATTGAAATTCTGCGATCAATTTAAAGGAGGCCCTCAAGTGTTTTAGAGGGATATATTGATATTTTGGGTACTTTATTGTCGGAATAATATTTCTGTGAACTTGACAGCTGGAGGTGGCGTAGAGCAGGAGACACATGGTCATGTGGTATTCTTGCATTAGATCAGAACAGTAGTAAGACACAAATCGTAATGAGAACACACTACAGTAGAACAACAGAACTGCACATGCGTTGCGTAACCAAATAAAGGGCCTAATGGCACTCTTCAATTTTTAGTTGCTTCCCACTGTAAGATTTCATTTTCTTTCTCAATAAGCATCAGCAACTCTGCATTGACGTAATCACAATTTAAGCCTTTCATTGGATCATGGAACCACCTCTCTCCTGTTAGCTGCTAGCTGTCAAGTATACAAATATTATTCAGACTGTACATGAAGCCTGATCAACATTTTCAAAATTTTCTCAAATTTGGCTGCAATTTTTTTTATTATACTTTGTCCTCAGTTAAAGCAAAGGATGCATAAGATAGTGGTGCAGGTCTAATTTTCATTAAAATCCCTGAATTTTCCAAAATTGCGAAAGTACAATTTTTTTCAGGTCTTCCGACAATTACAATATTGAAGATCGAGATTTTGTTCTTAATGAAAAGTGTTCTTTAAAGACATATTTTGAAATAAGGGCATGTACAATTTTTCAAAAATATGAGTAGTTTTCAAGTAATTTTGCATGAAAAATAGACAACTTTAATTTTTTTGTTTTGTTTTTTTTTTTTCTTTCTCATCTTTTACATATGTGTCAAGGGGGAATGGTGTTAGTGTCATTTTCAGCATGTTCGAAAATTGCAAAATAATTTACATTTCTAAACTACAAAATTGAAGATAGTTTTTTGTCTTAAATATGTTCTAAAAAATCAGCTTTGTAAAATAGGTCATGTACAATTTTTTTTGAAAACAGTTTTGATAATCATTTTCATGTAATTGTGCTTGAAATTAATGCAATTTATAAAAACACATTTCTCAAAAACTGCTCCAAACCTTTTCTTCAAATTTTTTCCACAGATAAAACAAGGGCCACACAAAAGAATGTCACATGTCTAACTTTTATTTAACTCTGAATTTTCAAAAATTGCAAATTTAGAAATAAAATGAAAAAGTATGTGCCTTTAAGCTTTAGTGGAATAGTTTAGTAGAGAATGATTCTGTATTCAATTTTCAACATAACAACTTGGCGCCGACTCCGTGGGGCAACGGTAGCACATCTGACTCCAGATCAGAAGGTTGCGTGTTCAAATCACGTCAGGGTCATTTCGACTAGAATATTAGCCGATCCGGTGGCCGAGATCGCTAAGGCAGTAGTGCCGTAGCGAACTCAGACCGAAGGATCGCGGGTTCGAGTCCCGCTTCAGGCATGGTTGTATTGTGTTTCGTCCTTTCACCCCCTATCATCATCATTATCATGTCAACCCACAATTACCATACCGTTACAAGCAATAGTTGTCGCTAATGACCTAGTAGTTGATGCGACCTTAAAGGGGAAAAAAAAAGAAAAAAATCACAACAACTTGTTTCATATACATACAGTACAGAAGGTCTTTTTGTGAATTGGGTGTGGTCATTCTCTTTTATTTGCGATTTTAAAAATTTGAACTGTTTTTGAAGTTCTTTAATGTCAAGTAAGTAAGTTCAAATAAGATGCTTTTTAATTATAAATTTCCAACCAGGTGGGTGGCAAGAAATTGTGATAGATTGAGGGTGTGAAGAAAATATTGATATTCAATTCAATTATTATTAAAAGGAAGTGATTATTCATTTATAATATTGAACTTCTTTATTACAAAAGGTATATTCAAAAATAGCACATAGTAACATCATAACAGTTTTTGTGTGTAAATTTTCACAATAATACAGTTGGTAGATAGATCAAATTGGTGAGATTTGTCAAGATTTTATCAGAATCAACTAGATGGTAGAGGTTTTGAGATGGTAGATTTCATTGTGTCTAGGAATAAGTTTAAACTTGTAGCAATTTTTTGCAAAACCTACTGCTTCTGCTCTTCATCTTTAGTAATGCTTGCATTATAGTCTTCATTTCATTTGTCACCTCTTGGCTAAATCATTTAACAAATCTGAAACCTTTACCGATCCCCAGTCCATTCAAAGAATCTTTACCTTTACTCCAAACATTGGGTTCAGACTGTAAAAAATTAGTTGAAATGTTGAAATATTAATTATGTTATTAATTATGAATTATAATTAATAAAAGGACAAACTTGGAAGCGAATGCGTCAAATTGAGATGTGGAGAATATACAAAAATTAGAATTATGCGAATTGTTTGACAAAAGACAAGAGGGGGGAGAGAATCTGGTATAATATACAAAATGGAAAGGAAAGATGAAATTCTGCTGAAATATCGGAGTGAAACAGCCCATCTATTGAAATATGCCCAGTAGCATTGTTCCAGTGCAATCGCATATGTTTACTTTTTTAATTTCTCGCCTTACTTTGTAAAAAGGTAAAGTATTGTAATCTTGCACTGGATATCAGCTATTTTTCCACAAAAAGGCTCTTATTGCCAGGCCTTAGTAACAAAAAATTTGATAAATCTTGTTCCTTCTAATATGTTGTACAGTCAGAATTAGTTTTGTGGGTCCTTGATACCAAAAAATCCATTGACAGTAAAACTTTTGTTTGTCTCTGTCTATCTTGTCAACGTTAGCATCTGTACCATTCAAATGTTTTTCTCCAAAATATTCCTCTATCAATCTAAATGAAATTGAGGCCCTGTGAGTTTGAAACAAATATTTTGATTTTCAGGGGGGTACTTTACATGAAACCTTGATAACATTTTCTTAAAAATGTCTCCAAATTGTTCAATTAAACTTTGGATAACATAAAGAACTCTAAAAAAATGGCTTGGGTCTCATTTTTGCCCAAATCCCTAATTCTTTGAAATTTTAAAAGTTAGAAATAATATCAGAAAGTATGTGCTTCATTAGCACCACTAGTTTTATTTACACCTTGCTCATGGGTTGTAATTCTGGCAATACTTGAAAATCGATGTGTCCAGTTAAACATGTTTAAAGTTGTAACTGGAATTTGAAATGTAGACATCACCAGCTCAGTAATCAATGAATTGTGGAATATGCATTACACAAAGGTGATCTAGTGGAGGTATGGAGTGAGCAATAACATTATGCAATTGCACCACCCATTAAAAATCGTAAGTTTTTAATCTTGCAATTCATATTTTCTTGTTAATTATAAGGTTTCACAATCAGGTACCTTTCAAAGCATGTTTTATGAAAATACCTTATTGAAATTTTGTATATTATTGACTTAATAGTATTTTATATAATATTTAACTAGGAAAATCTGTGGTGGTTGCATTGCATTTGACGTCCATTGCACAGGGTGATCATGTTCATGTGACCAATCAATGGATGTCAACAACATAAGTTTTGCAATACTCATGTGGCTAGCCTAAAATGGTTTAAAATGAAGTGGTTGCATAAACCAACTCTACAGTCCCTAATTAAAAAAATATAAAAAAGAATAATACAGATTGTTTTATTAAGTAAATAGTAAACAGCAACAGTTTTGGAGGAGACCATTTCAAAAGAAAAATTTGTAATTTGCAACAACATTTAATTTTTTCAAAAGTCTGAATATAAAATTCTTTTATACATTAAAAATCTGTTTCCTAGTATATCTACACCCTTAACAAATGTTGGTGAAATAATTTGCTAATTCCATAAATTATTTATTAAAAAAGTGTTTCATTGATACATTGTTTCAGATGTGCTGAAATCTTGTATGGTTTTGCATGGGGGTCTAAGAAGGACAGTATTGGATCGGAGTGGCTGATAGCTTCTGAATCTGGATTTTCCAAACTGCTGAGTGAAGCTCGAAGAAGCTTGAGTCTTTTTCAGCACCATGATGGTATAACAGGCACAGCCAAAGATCATGTTGTGGAAGATTATGCTCGCAAGTAAGAAGCTTATTTAATTTCATTATAAACTTTTCCTCTTTCGTAAAATTATGTCCATCAGAAATGAATATCAGTTATTACAACATAATACACTGAGAAATAATACAATTGAGGTGTAATTTCATTGTTACAGAAAATATTATGCAAAACAGAATGAGAATCAAATTTGGTTCAATAAACAATTTCTCCCCAAATTTTACTTTTAACATCATGCTTGATATTGTAGTTTTGAAATTAGAGTTCATAATATGAAATGCAGCTACCCCTTTTCAATTTAGATGGGAGGAAAAGTAGAGAGTATTATTTTTTAACCAATCCAAATTTAAACATGTCTTATCGAATAATACTAAGGAAGTGAATTATTTCTTTTCCTTTACAAAATTTCTCACCAGATATGTTAAATATGATGTCAAAAATTCGTTCAAAATTTTCTGACCCAAAAAGTTCCAAAATGCTTCAATATGTCATAAAATAGGAATGTAATTGACAACTGCATGAGATAAGAAATTGAAAATTTTCAAGAGCAATCCAGTTGTAAAAGTCTATCACCCTATCTGCCTGTGTGGATGGAACAGAAAGCGATTGTAACATTATATGAATTAACATTATTAAATTATAGGAACAGACATTTTGTAATACACAATTGAGACACATTTTGTGTATCAAAGTAAAATTTTACTTAATTGTTTGCTGGGAATACATCATTCTACGTAACATTGAAGATTTTACTAACTTGTATTTGCTGGATAAAGTGTCTTTCTCTCAGAAAATCTGTAGTCTAAAGTTAGCATATATTATGCTACTCATTGTTTTTCTGAATGCAGGAAAATTCAGTTAAGAACACATTCTTTCAAGATGTTTTCCCATTTAAGCAATCTCGTTTTTTAAGTCCTCGTATGAAAGCTAATGCCAATTTTTCCAAGGTATAAAGTTTTTCCTTAGTAAAATTTCTTGTTTCAGAAGTTCAGGTCGGTGAGCATAAGACTTTAGATACAGTTTTTAATCTTGCTTTTCGTTGTCTTTCCCAGAAAATAGAAAAGAACCAAGAAAATTGTCACTTACATTTTCCAAAGGTTTGAAACTATGAGGATGTATTTTCATACCTGATATCACTACATTGGACTCCAGTTATAGGGAACCTATGGTGTCACATTGGAAATATAACTTCCAATGTGAAGAGTTTACTACAACCAAATCGTGTGTTTATTTGTAATATACGGGGGTTGGGTCTAGTGACTTAGATTACATTTAACTGGAAGTTCAGTATATCTATAGTTAACCTTACTTTACAAGTATAATCTCAGAACACCACCCTCCCCTTTCCCTAAAAATGTGAAAAAATATTTTAAGTTTTACGTGCTTAAGATTGAAATATAAATTTTTTTTTAAATGTCTGTAGATGCTTTTGCAGTTTACTGTGGGAAATGAAAGCAGTGTGTGATGTGTATTGTGATGTCTTATCTGTGATTGAATATTCAAGAAATAATAAAATTTGTTAATTAGTGTACTTGAAAAACTGTCATATACTATTAGAAACTGATATGCGGGAGTGTTCTTGAATGTATTAGTACATGCTGCAGTGAAGGAAGCAATAACTTCAGTTTTTGAAGACATTACCACTGGTATCAGTCAATCAAAACTGTATAATCCAAGAATATTGTTAATACACAAGTACAAAATTATGTATCTTTATGAACAATTACTACTGAATTGCTTTTATTACATATATAAATATAAATTATGCGTTATCAATTTCACTCGGTTTCTTCTGTTAAACTATTAATTTCCTGTGAGAAAAGTAGTGGGCGTAGGAACCCCATTTCTGTAAAAGAAGGTAGTCCGAGACTGCTTAATATGTGGGATTATAAATCTAAATTTTTTCTTCAACAATAGAATCTAAAATATTGCTACAAGCATGCAAAGGCCTAGTACTTGTCCCACAACTGAAAATGGTTACAAGACACTGCCCCTGCCTGCCATGAGTGAGCATAGAAAACAAATATTTCGACGTCCATCACGCAACCTAACGGATGAGCACCAAGGTATAAACCTGTAAATTGCTTCCTTAAACACATGCATGAATGAATTTTTGCTGTCTACTACTGCATTCTATACTGCAGTAAATTGTCTGAAATAAATATTAAAGACATAACACTGAATTGCTATTACCATTATAATTTTTCTGTGTAGAAAGATGATATTACTTTAATTTTTCCTTGTTTGTAATGAAGATTGCTGTTGCAATCAATGCTATTTTTATTTTGCTTTTGCCCTTAACATTTCTGCTTAAAAATTCCTGAACTTCTGACTTTTGAGAAGCTTCTTAACAGAGTTCTACTGTAATTTCATAGCTACCTCCTGATTGTTTTATTGCACTCTATAATTGCTAATTCAGATTAATTTTGAAGAAGGTTTTGGATGTGATTCCAGTTCAAAATAGAAAATAATTAATATCTTGCTTATCTGTTAAAATGTACAATTAACTAATCAATTTATGACTATAAAAGTGTGGATTCAAAATAATTGCCAATAAAAACAATTTTAGTAGAGAAAGCTTTTTATATTGAATACAAAAAAATTATCTGAATCTATTTGTTTTGCAAGTAGGAGAAGTCATTGAACCTCTCTAACATTTTCATCCACAAAACAGAAATATTGGTTAGGTAAAGTAATGTTGAAGTTATTTTCTTAGAATTTTAAACAATCAAACCCAAAGGTAAATTTTCCCGCTATTTATTCACATAAGTAAAATTCAAAGTTTCATCAAACTAAACAATTTGCATGCGGATGTATACGCATCGCCAGGTGAAAAAAAATCATTTAGATTCAAATCACAGATTTTAAAATATAAATCCACAACCCTTATGGTGTAAGGAATTAACTATAGTAATACATGAAAAGAAGCACTGCTTGCATAAGGGATTCAATGAACTCGAACATCTCTCTGTCTACAGACAGACCCCACTTCAGTTTGTCTTTTATAGCATCTGGATGGCAAGATGTTTCTGTTCATTGAATTCCTGATGTAATGCTTCTTTTATTGTAGTTAATTCTTTGCAGTTTAAGTGTTAAATATAGAGTTTTATATCCAAATGACTTGTTGTTATACATGATGATTCATGTATATCCATGCTAAATGATTTTGACAAAACATTCAAAATGACTTATGTGAAACATTAGCTGGAAAATCCACCAATGATTTTGAATCTAAGGATATTAAAGTACTTCAGCCTATACTAATAAAGAATCATATTGGTTACTAGTTTAACCGAAACAAGTTTCAAATTAAAGTAATGTGTTTTTGCAGGGAAAATATTCATTTGGTTCTGACTTCATTTATGAGTGCTTCACCAAAATCCCTCGTGTGCTCAATTGAATTTAGTAGAGATAATTGTGATGTGTATTCTGTTTTATTTTGCAGAATGCTTGAAGCAATTAAATTGTCTCAGCACATCATGCAACAAGCTGCACACTTCCTACTGAGCAGTAATTCACAGGTAATGCAAACTGGGAAAATGCTCTATTTATCTTCTGGCATGACGGTACCTCTATGGAATCATGCTTTTGTTGTAGATTTATTGTTCACTCAGCTGTGACTTAAGTTCTGTAAGTAAAAGTGCTTTAGAGTGCTTGTCACATCATTCACAACATTAACTTTTCAAATGGTTTACTGAACTGTTTGTTGGCTTGTGTTTGGCTCCTTAATGTAAATTTTCTATGTAAGTGAGGACTTAATAATTTTAAAATGTCTCTCACAGATTTATACTTAATTAGTATTAGTTATCTATTATTATCAACAGATGATATATAAAATGCACTTACAATCGTGCATTGCCAAAGACTGAATAGAGTATAAGAAATATAGAGCACAGAAGAGAAGTCTCACATAGACTATTAACAGAGAAGACTGGCAGGAATTTGTTAAAACATTGGAAAGAGATTTCACATGGAATTACACTCCTACCAACAGCTTCCAAATGTTTGATAACATTCTTAGGAAAAGGTTAAATGTTCCTAGTGGAAAATTGATGGGAGAGGAACCAAAGGATTGCTGAAAAGGCAGAAGTTAAAAATTGCCATTTTCTCAGTTCAGGTCTTCTTGGACAAATGGACTGTGAAATTAACCTTCCAACCTTCTTCTTTTTCGTAAGTTTTGAGAAAGCATATGATAGGATAAAGAGAGATAAAATGTGGGAAATACTGAAAGAAAAAGAGGCACCTATTGAAATTGTAAATGGAAATCACCGCCTGTATCGAGAACCACAATTAATAATAAGAATGGGATAATAGAATAATGGGACCGTTACTGATAACTTCAAAACCACGAAATGTGTGAGGCCGGAATATGGTTTGTCACTATAGTTGTACAACATATATATCAATCACATGAAAAAATGGAAACAAATTGTGAAAAAGGAATAAACCTTAACAAGAGACAAGGTTATTATTTTACTTACTGGGAATGCATGCCAGTTTTGCTCATCCTGTATCACAGTACCAACCTCATAGATTATAAAAGTGAAGTAAGAATTCATTTAGCCAACATATCAGAACTTGTGTATTTTTGTACGCATGATAATGATTATTCACTAGTGGAATAGTGTCTTCCTCAAACTTTTAAATCAATTATCTTCTCTGCTAAGGTGTTCAATTTCATGAGACTTCACGAAATTTCCACGATTATCATAAAACATCCTTTATTTTGTCCAACACATTATTTCCAATGTATTCAATTCAAAGTACCTTCTTGTCCAACACTTCTATGTTCCTCCTTATGCTTTGCTAAGCTTGTCAAAGTCTATAACAATGCAACAATGCTCCAGCATTCACTCAATGCAATTAGCATGAAAGCACATTGAGCGTGTTAAATGCATAACTGACATTGAACATTGTTAGTCACAAGTTGTAATTGTTGACACTACTATAAACATCTCTCTTCATTTCCCACAATGTTCACAAAGCTCATCCAATTCATTGCCATTATATAATGGTGTTGTGTTCCTTAGTCAATATATGTTTGGCAAAATAATTTATGAAAACGTACAAATCTTATGTTTGCTATGGGTTCCATCAAACAAAGTAGTAATGCTGTATTAGTTTCCCATAAGTAAACTTCAGCAAAAGGCAGAGAAGTTGGAGCATAGGAAGGCGGGCAAACCAGCTTCATCTATCTTGTCTTTTCAGTTCTCTTGGTTTATTTTGTAATTCCATCAAATGTCCCGAATTTCTTAATAGGAAAAAAGAGTGAAACAGAGCGAGTGGGAATTACTAATTTTGGCTTAGGGAATATTACTAGAGATAGAGGTTAGTAATTTATTAAACAGGTTATGTAATGTATAACCAACAATTTTACATAATGGTTTATGCAAATAGTATTGCTATTGTTAACAGTCTGTGCACAAAACCTGTGAATGCACTATTTTCAAAATATTTCACATTGTATTCAGATCCATGAAAAATTATTACAAAAAGATTCATGAAAAATTTCAAAGATTAAGAAAGGCCCTCTGAAAATGAAAATCTCACAATATTCAATTGGCAGGCAAATGGGCGGAGAAGGAAGAAAAGATGAAATAAATGTATATCAAGAATGGCTCCCAGACCAGACTGTTGGAGCATGTCGTGGCAGTGTCCCTAGGAGGTTCAATCCAGGTCATCCAAGACAGAGATGGAAGGAGGGCACAGCAGTTTATAAGCTAAAAGGAAGATTTGTCTTCTCAAAAATGTGAGATCGTTAACTTCTGCTCTGAATTCTTCAGATATTTAAATAAATGAAAATGGATGTTTGGTAATAGTTACTGTGAGTGGTAGAGCACTGTTATAACTACCTCCCTAGGAAAGGCAAAAATAGTTTGCAATGACCAGTTAATTTAATCAGTTACTTTAATGTGTGTATTATGCTTGTTATGCAGGGAACAAACATTTACTAATTATTGTAAGCCTTTTCTTAAATTCATCTAAATCCAAATATGATTCACTAAAATGTTAAAAGACAACTTTCTGATGAATTATCATTCTCAAATTTTAGAAACATGGTTTTGTTTTGTTTTTTAGTAATTTTCTTTTTTGGAATGGATTTCTTTTTACATTGTGTATGTGTTTTGTTTCTGGATCTGCCCCTGAAAGATCCTACTGCCCATGCTTACTAGAATTTCTGATACATTTTAGTTCATTTTAATATGCTATCTACTAACAATTCTGAAAATGCCCAAGAAAACCTCGTTTGGTTTGGTATTGTAACGACATTTAATGCCTGTAAAAAGTTATATTTTCTCGTCTCAAAATGTCCATATGCTTCAAAACAATTGGGGGATTTTCATCATCATTCCCTCATTCTATTTCTTTCCTTATAAATTGTTCTAATTTGTTATTTGTGTTCACAATAGGGTTCATATCAACCAGACCCTGAAGCTGTGTACTTTGACTTGGATGATCAAAGAAAACAACACCATAGCCTTCCAGAAAAAATAACTATTACAATAGCTGAAGGTGTTGAGCCTAAGAAAGTGGTGATATTCAATTCCCTAACATGGACGAGACAAGAAATGGTTACAATTCAAATAAATACACCCTATGTAAAAGTAAGTAAATTAGTCAGAAGCTTATCTTGTCCATAATAGAACATCCACATTTCTTCCTAAAAATGTTTCCCCCTCAGTTGCTCTTTCATTCTATTGTATCAATTAATATATTATGTACTACATAAATCAAATTATGTATTCCACTACTGGAATATAAGCAGAAATAATGAGAATTGAAATATAAGTGGAATTTATATTTTAAGGAAGAGATTTTGTTTCAAGACTGCCAATAACTAAAACACTAATTTGTAGATTAAGTACATGAAATTATTGGTTTCTGTACAATTGAGTCAGAAGGTTCTGAAAACTGGTTGGTCTACAATTGTATACAAATGCTAATGTTACAAGTTTAATCATTCTTCTACAAAATTTCATTGTTTAATCAAAACCTTCATTACCATTACCATGTAGAGGGGATGACAAATGTGAAAAAGTGTAGAGGAGCAGAGGTAAGGGGTATTGAGATGATTGAAAATGGGTAGTGAGAATAAAACAATGTGGTAAGGTTCTGAAGTTACTGAATTAACTACATTATTAGTTTTTTTGACAATTTTTTATTTACTTTTTTCTCCAAATATCAGTATATTTTATGACGTTCTCTTACTGTGTCTAAAATTTCAAAAATATTAGATGCTAAACTTGTTATGGGGAATTTCATATGCCATATTTCTTAAAGTAATCTTTCAAAAAGTATTCCTTGGAGATGATGTTTGAACATGTCTCTGAAAAGTGTACAAAAGGGGCAAAATAGAAAAGAATTGTTAGTTCCATTTGTTTAGATGGCTCAACCCACAAGAAAAATTGTAAAATTGTGAATAATTGATTATTCATTAACGTAAGTAATTAACAATTCAATTCCCTTTTTATCCGCTCATCTCTCCTCCCTCTCCTCCTCATCTCTCCTCCCTCTCCTCCTCATCTCTCCTCCCTCTCCCCCTCTCCATCCCTCCCCCCTCTCCTCCCTGCCTCTTCGTCCCCCATCTCTCCCCTCTCCCCCTCTCCCCTCCCCCCTCTCCTCTCTCTCCCCCTCTCCCCCACCTCTCGTCCCCCCTCTTCCCCCTCTTCTCCCACCTCTTCCCCCCTCTCTCTCCCCCTCTCCTCCCCCTCTCCCTTTTCTCTCCTTCCCCATTCTGTGGTTGAACTCACATGGGTTGCTGAGAGATTAATTTTCCTTACATGTCTGCATTTTAAGCATTTTCCAAATATTTTTTTTACTGAGAGAAAGTATATTCACTTCTATAGTATATTTTCAGTTTTAGTAGTAAGGGAAGCATTACTACCTTCTTTCTGCGGTACCTTTATAACTTTTCCATTAATCTTCCAGTTGGGAGTAACAGTGGAAACAATCAGAATTTTTATTTGTGGATTTTTTGATATTTATTATCTACTTATCATTCAGATTTTAAAGACTTTTGGAGTAAATTGAGATTTTCAAGAGAAAATTCAGTACCAGCAAGTTTACATGTAATTAAAGATTTGATATTCGTAGACCTCTGGAGATCTTTCACTGAAATTAAGTGTGTTGTCTAGGACAGATTATTTTTCAAAACCCACCTGTTTTATTTTAATGTGACACATTGCATTTGGATTATTGTTATTTTATTGTTATTACTATCTTCGTCATTATTATTTACCTAGATGTTTATTTCACCTTTTTACTCTGCAATAAATAGGTGACAACCAGCAATGGTAATCCTGTAAACAGTCAAACCAGTCCAGTATTTCAACGAACTGGAGGAATGAGAGATTCAACTTATCAGGTGTCCTTTGTAGTGAATGTTGAACCTTTGTCTCTTACTACATATTTGGTCCATCCATCACCTACTAGTGATCAGACAGAGTGAGTTATTAAATCTATCTCTGTGATGTTACTCAATCTTTTTTCTCTGAGAAATATGATGTGTTGGAATATTTTTCGGCTTCTGATACACAAATGTTTGGTTTCAGCTCCAATAGCTTATCCAAAGTGCAGATTTATAATGTTGCTGGACAGCTGCCATTATCACAGGGCTTTGAGGATGTTGAGATGGCTAAAGAAGGAAAAGAATTCTCTCTTTCAAATGGAGTATTTAAAGCACATTTCAGCAAAAGTGGTTTTCTGAAAGCTTTGTCTCTGAAGAATGGTGAAATAAGTACTGTTGTGCCTGTACATATTGATTTTGCGAGGTAACATTGATTTTTAATTTCATTATATTCTTAATTTTGAATAATTTAAGTAGCACGGTCTGCATCGTACATTTATTTGCTGATTGTGTTCCCATTGTTAGCTATCTCCCTTATAAACTTTATATACAATTGTTTGTTGCATTGAGTTACAATTGTAACCTAAAATGTCCGTAAATATGTATGGTGTATTGTGATGCAACAAAATCTCGTAATCGAAACTTTGTTAATTTTGGGTTAATTGAGTTTAAATAAATGACATTGATAAGTAAATATGACATATCCTAGCCATGCTATGCCATAACTTAATAATTATTCATTTTAAACAAGACAAAATGTATAAATGGCATATACTACTTTCAGGGTAACATTGCCATACCGCCCATCTTACCCCCACCATTACCATTTATTCCTTTGAAACGAAATTCTTACATTGAAACAATTGTCATTTGTGAGTTTATATATAATTTCTAAAGCATATGACATAAATTGTAAACATTGATTAATTACATTTGATACAAAAATACTTTTTTGTTGTCACCATACTTACACTGTAACTTTGAGAGAAACTCATCATTCATTTACTTTGTCTTATTTCAAGAGAATGCCACGTAGACAAATAAAAAATCCAATATCCAAAATTAGGAAACCTATTATGTAGTTAAAATCCACCAAGCAACGGAAAATGTAAATAGTGGAAAAACTACTGAACAATATGGAATTAGCTGGTCCACTTTAAATGACAAGGATGAGTGCCATAATATGATATTGTTGCTGAGCTTTCCAGGCCAAATATAAAAAGGAGAAAGCACTTTTTCTCTATTGCGTTTTATCACAATGTAAACAATTAATAAAACTTATTTTAAACTAAGATATCAAAGCAGCATTTATCCCTGTTTAGTGTATTTAAATGGTCAAAAACCAAAGACTAATAATCATAAAATTTGTTCTGATGCATAATTATGTGTTTCTGTTTCATATCCAACTTTCACACTTTTAAATATTGCCAGAGACTTGAAAATAAATAGAGGTGGCAATGTTTGAGCCTTGCGGGCTAACGTTGCCACATTGCTTGCTTTAAAAAAAATAATAAAAACTTTCAAATTATTTTTTTTTGAAGAACCATTTCACTTTCGTAAAGGATTAAACTGTCAAAACAATTATTTGAAATATGATGCAGCAAAGAAACAAAGAGGTGACAATGTTACCTTATGTAAAGGCGCATATAATATGTAATATTAAAATACACTAATTATAAAACTCATTTACATAATACAAAATCACATTTATGAAATATTTCCTAAATAAGTTTTAAAATAATACAAACGTTTTAAATATCATTTGGAGATCATAAGTTGATGCACACTTTGCACCATACAACTTTCCCGTCAGTAGTAAAGGCTTCATCTGTTGCTATTCAGGACCGTAGTTTAGCATCCACACTATATAGACACTATAGAAGCCATTGTACAAACTAGCAACATCTATGACCAGCAAAAAATCACTGCAGCGTGCAGCACTCTCATGGAAGTGTTACTGTCGGCAATTGCCAAATTTCTCAGAAATTAAGGTTAAAGGTAATGAAAGTCAGTGTCAGTGAGACACTTAAAGTTGAAAATGATCTCAGTCGCTGATACGCACTTTCCGCCACTAAGGCGGGCCAGACATTGAGAAAATCTGATCATGTCCTCGTATAGTACTTCGAGTATGCAGCTGCAGTAGAGTATACAATTTGAATGTTAATAAGTCTCCACAACTCAAAATTTGATAGTGTGAACTTTTGGATAACTTAAAAGAAGCTTTCAGAGACCAAATTTACATGCTCCTTGTAGACAAAATGTTCTGGAAGTTTTAGCAATGCATGTGTATACGTGTGTATATAATACACTTAAAAGAATGTGTGTATAAGGTTTGGAACGTATATAGTAATTTTAAGGTGGGTGGATTTTAATGATATGTCATTTTTTTCTTTTCATTTTAAAACAATGTCATTTAGAATAGAAATTTATTTTAAGTTAAGACAAAAAGGCATAGTATTTAAGTACTATTACTTTGACAGTGTACATTACCCATAAAAACTCAAATACCTAAAATATGTTCTAATGGAAATGAATTATGAATGACGTATGCATATTAATTTCAAATTAATGAAATAATTTTAAAAACATGAGAGATATTTACCTTTGTAGATTCAGTTGACATATTGACCCAAGTTTGTGGGTTCAAACCTGTTCAATGCCATGGATTTGCGAAAAACTCCTTCAGAGGCGAAGTGAAGCTGGCTGTCCCATGTTGTAGATTTGCTGCATGTAAAAGCTCCTCAGCATTAAAGAAGCCTCATTAAAGAAGAAAATTCAAATCGCCCATTTTGTTACCCAAGCGATACCTACTTTTCTCCATGAGATGGTGAAAGGAGTGTTGTGAAATTTGCATGGTCAGATGGAAGAGTGGGACTGATGGCCTAAGTTACGCCATGTAAAATAAAGCATGAATGAAGAAACTAACCAACTCTTTGTTTTATATTCATTAACCTTTCTGTTTCAACAGATACAAAGCTCGTGATACGAAGGAGACCAGTGGTGCATACTTATTCCTTCCAAGTGGCCCGGCAGTTGGTTTCCTTGACAATCCTACATTAATAAGAGTGATGGATGGGCCTTTGTTTGCCCAAGTAGATGTTGTTCTCCACAATGTACAGCACAGTGTCAAGATTTACAAGACTCCAGGTACGACATGCAGCGTTTTTGGATACTTCTGCTTTTTTTTAATGTCATTGTTTATTACTAGTATAAAACATTTATGCTCCTAAGTAGTAGTCAACAACTTTTTTTTAAACGCCAAGTGCTTCCGGTCCATTGATTCTTGATAAAATTCTTATAATAATTAATATAATAAAGTTTTTGAAACTGAAGAATAACTGAAATAGCAACATTATTTTATAAAACAACTAATATACCGTATTTACCCGAATATAATATAAGGTTTCGTTCGTAAATATCTCTTTTGAAAAATATGTGATCATATTATATTCGCAGAATAAGCCTAGTTGGTTAGGATTTATGTTTTTACATTGCCTTTCCTTATCACAAATCTCGTAAATGTTGGTATAACTATAAGCTTCAAAGACGATACAAATATAATGATATCTGTGTATGTAATAATATTCGTGGTCACATAAAATAACTTAATAAAATATATGAATTGTCAGTAAATATTGTATAACACATTGGATTATTCCACTGAAATATTTCCTGATCAAAGAGATATGGCCATTTGGCTCTAGCTACCTCCTTGGATCTATCTCTGTTGGAAATTCTACGTGAAATGAAAATCTATATTTCATTCATTTCTACATGTACTATATTCTATGTGAAATAAGAGAAAATAAAAGTATTGAAAGTGAAATTGCAATTTTTCAGGTGCTGACTCACTTGGTCTGGAAATAGAGAATCTCGTAGATATTTCTAATGAAGTCAATTATGAATTGGTCATGCGCGTGACCAGTCAAGTTTCCAACGGTGATGAATTTTTTACTGATCTAAATGGTCTTCAGGTAACAATCAATGAAATTATGTTTTTCTTTATTTCATTTCTTTTAAATTCCCATAAAGCGAAGATGTAGAGTATATTTATTTTCATGTCACGTTTGTATGTGTGTTTTCAATAGATGATTCGCAGGAAGAGATTTTCTAAACTTCCAATTCAAGCTAATTACTATCCAATGCCAACTGCTGCATTCATTGAAGATTCAGATAAAAGATTAACTATACTTAGTGCTGAACCTGTTGGTTTTGGATCGCTCAAAGAAGGGCAGCTAGAGGTATGAGTCTCTTGAATAGTAAGTTACATAACATGTGCATAATTAATCTTGTGCAAATGTTGCTTACCCAGTATTTTAACATCCCATGTGCAAAAAGGTTTTGCACATGGGAAAAGAAGCACAAGAAACTGTTTTGTGCATGATGTGTTAAAAAATTAATTTGTACCCTTGATCATTGTATGTATTTTTCTCAAATAATAGTTCTTTCCTTTCCAGATATTAATAGTAAATACTAATAGCAAATAGTAAATACTTCTGAAATCACCACTTTTCACTTGTTTCATCACTTGGTTCCCTTTTATGTTAACATTAATGTGATATTATTCAGGTCATGCAAGACAGACGCCTTAATCAAGATGACAACAGAGGATTGTTCCAGGGTGTATTGGACAATCATCCTACCAAGACTGTATTTAGATTACTGCTGGAAAGGCGTGAAGCAAATTGTCAGGTGAGTTGCAAATAAATTATTTAAATTGACTACTTAATTTGTCTATATCTTTGTTATCCCCTGGTGGTCTTTTATGTTCATAATATTTCTTGGAAGCAGTGCACATAGTGTTCTGGGAATAAACAACACGAGCAACAAGTAACCAGGGAACATGCTTGCTTTCCATTTCCTGATGCCAACATTCAACTCCTTTGTTATTCCATGTGGGTTTCATAAGTGTCAAAACAAGTTCAAAGCAGGTTTTCATGGAATATTCATCCTTTTACACTGCCAGCTGTATATTCTGAAGAGAACCTTCATTACTTTAATCAATCTCCCAATACTTTTGTTTATACTCATTAATCTATGGAATAATTAGGAACTTGGTCTCTTGATAGTCATTCCTCTCCTTACAAATAATACAAAAGTATCTGTTAATATACAGTGTTCCCTTGGAAAGAGTATGGAGGTACTTGCGGCAGAATGAATTTATTTGGTCTGCATACTGAAGCCATTCCTACTTTATAAGGGGCCATAGGAACATATGAAATGTTCAAAGACTGTGCAAGATACTGTGCGAGATTCCTTGCTGCAGTTTCTCATGAAAAAGATTATCTGATTGATATTTTTGTAATAAAACCGACCATGTCGCAATCAAATATGATGGTTTTGGAACGACATTTGGCGGTACAATTTGGTAGTTTTTCCAGTGCACAATTTGGTTTTGCAGTTTGAGTGGCAGGTTGGAAGGGTGACAGTCACTCTTGCAGTTTTCTGCTAGAAGTTGGGTGTCATGCACACCTAGGCAATGGTTTGCTTCAGAACTCAAGAAATCTGGAAGCAGAAGGATTAAATATCCCTGGCAATGACAAATGCTCAGGATGTACAACATTGGTGATTAGTGAAAAGCAACGGCAACAATTGAAAAGGCTCATTCATGTTCAATGAAATTCACTATCAATTAGTATGGTTAACCAAAATATAGTTTTATTATGAAGAACTTATAGTACAAAATTATTTTGTTAAAATTAATAAATGAGGAAAAGGTATAATAGATCTCAAACTATATACTTAAACCATTAGTTTATTTTCTCAAATACATACTTTTAGGAATATTTCCTGACCACCTGAATAAAGCAGAGATAGTACCTATCTTTAAAGGAGACTACACTTGCTACCAATTATAGACCTATATCTGATATTTTCAATTTGCTAAAATATTTGAAAAACTTCTAAAACTTACAATGGATAGTTTTATTTATTTATTCAAGTTTTTTTATATAACGAAAAAATAATACAAAGATTATTTACAAGGATACAAAATCCTTTGGGCAACCCTGAAATAACCATACAAAACTATATAATATTCAAATAAAGAAGCACCACATTTTTATACAAGAAAAAAAATAATAAAAGAACAAACACAGAGTATACAGAATATAAGAAATTAAAGCTGTCATATATTTGTTAATATAACGTTATGAAGATGGTGTAAATGCTTTAATTACATCAGGTTCAATTAGCCAGGATCTCAATAGTTTCCTAAATTTGGAAGTGGTTGAATCACAATTTTGCAAATCAGAACTTAATACATTAAAAGCCTTTCTACTAACATATCTATGACTAGTTTTTGCTAGATGCTTATTCACCTGCAAAGGAGGTAAAATAGAATTCTCTCGTAGAGCAAAAGCTCTCTGTATTCACTTTGGATTTTATTTTATGTAACAGGCAATTGCGCAATTTACGGTATTTCAATATATATCATGTTTATTACATTTGCATATTGTAATAACATTTGTTTTGAGAAATTAATCAATTTGTTTCAACTAGCCATATTTAAATCAACATTAATTTTATTTACTTGCATAGACATTCACCAAAGTAGGGCATTATGCCAAACATTGGTTGTTGCTGTAGGGGTGTTAAATAGAACGATAGTAGATCTAAAATTCCATGTAGGGATTTTCCATGAAATAGTAGATAGTAAATATGGACAATCAGCAGTATTATGTAAAAGTTTGTATAAAAACAATGTTATTAAGATTTCGATAATATGAAAAAGGAAAAATCTTCAAAATTTCAGCAATTTCTGAATAGTCAGGAGATATTTTGAGTGATGGGAGTTTTAGTATCCAAGCTACAAAAGTAAAATCTTTTTGTTTAATTGATTCAATTTTAGCAGCATGAAAACAGGACCAGACAGGTGAAGGATATAGCAAATTGGGGAAGATCACCGCTACCTCCCATGATAAAAGCATGCCCTACTCGGGACTAATGACCTTGACAGCTGGTTTGCCCGAAATCACTTATCAATCAATCAGGAGGTACTATTTTTAAATCGACAGAAGGTCATTAGAGATCCGAGTCACAGTTTTAAGAGCCCGGTGGTTATTGACAGATTGTATATACAATTTTGCAAGTAATGAAATGGAAAAAACAAAAGAAAAAAGTACAGTTTTCTCTCTAGCTTCACTCAGCAAACTCAAAGTGATTATAAATTCTAAAATAGTTGCATGAATGTACGTTGCATTGTTTTATAGTTGTTTAATATTTTGTGATATTTGTATTGATTGTTTTTATATTTGTGGTAATTTGCTTTTAATAAAACAAGCAAAGGTTGATAATAAAAATTTGTTATTCAAACTAACACTTCATCTGCAGAGATACCTTTTTATTATCAGATCTAAATTCTTTCAGCCATCCTGAAAAAGTCAACTAACCTGAAATTTCAGCTAACCTGAAATTTTGTAATGAGATATGTTGTTAGTTTGCATTAAAAGATGTTGCTAGCTGTTGGGGCCGTCATTATTAACAGACTGATAATTCACAAAATTGAACATACATTTTTCCTGCTGCTTTCAGGGTGTGAATGAAAAGCATCCTTCGGGTCTGTTGTCCAGATACGCTCATCTCTCCTCTCTTTCTATGCTGAATCCTCTCATGAGGTTGCTACCTACCGACATCCAACAGGGAAAATTGAACCTGCATTTTACCCCTGTTACCAAAGGATTGGGACATGATATGCATTTAGTCAAGTTGCATACTTTATTCACATCTATGTCAGTGAAAGCTGGTGTCATTTTGCAGCGGATCACAACAGATCCCTGCTTGCCTATTGAAAGTGTTGAATTTACTCCCAGCAACGGACAGGTAAGTACACTGAATTCATTACACATTTCCAGTGGACTAATAAGAGTAGAATAAATTGTTTTTAATTTATGATCCTTGAAAGCAAAAGTCAATTTGTGAGTAAATTTGTCTCTTGTGAGAGAGAAGAATTGTGTGAAGACTAGACTTTTTCTTATGTTGAAAACAAGGTTTGGGACTATTCATGAGCTATTTACTCATTTATATCATTATTATTGAAACTTGATAAATATTTTCCCTACCTCTTTCAATAAAATCAGGTATACTCAACTATTGTATTTTGGTGCTAAAACAGGTAGAAACATGTTCAAACCCTACTTTATTTTGCCTTTACTGTATGTTGTAAGGATTTTATTATGCACCAGTTTCTATCTCAAATTAAGAATTGCTTAAAAATAAAGTATTACAAAAACATAATTTTGACTTTAAAAATAAATCCCATGAAACAATAACTATTTACTAATTGGTTGGGATGTTCAGTTCGCTCACAATGAAAGTAAATGTCTTATGATTTGATTGTGAACAAGTATGTCTTGTGTTATGAACAAGAAATCGGTAGTTCCTGTCTATAATACATTAATATTTCAATGTGTTTTCGGAAAAGGCTAAAAATCTTGAAATTCCATTGTAATGAAAACATTCCGTATTACCCAGACAAAAATTCTAAAGTATTTTTAGCACTAAGTAGGAACGTACAAACCTATGAGATTCACAACCAAACTCATGGCTCTTACTACATTCTTGCAATATGATAAAAAATGGTTTTGTGGTTATATTTATTATCTAAGACTTGTATTGTCTGTATTGTTAATAATGTCTAAAAGAATTAAAATAAGTAGAAAAGGTATTTTTTGCAATTCAGATCAAAGGAGACTTATTCACCATAATTATATTATAAAATAATTTCTACAATTGGATGTTTACTCAAAATCTATTAAAGTTGCCTGTGTTTTAGCAAAATAAGACCTCAGATTCTAAATCAGATTGGGACATTTTGTCAAGTTTCAAAAAGACCTGTTTTCATAACTTGAAAAGGGACTATTTTGGAAAATGTATATAAAATATATAAAAGTTACTAACAAATCTTCACTCATCACATCCATGACAGAAATCAAAATTTGCATGTATGTTTTTATAATAATGTCCATATTGATTGCTTTGTGTCAGTAATAAAAAATTGAAGAAAATGAATAGTTTATGAATTTATGATGCTGCTTTGTGTTAATTTTTATAATTGGAAATTGATTGCAGGTTAACATGAGTTCATTATTTCCTCTGCACTTCAGTGATACAGTTACTCCAACATCATTATCTTTTCTCCATTCTGGGAAAGCCATGAATAAAGGACAGATTTATCAAATTTGCCCTATGGAAATGACAGCATATCTTCTGTCTCGGTAGCTGATAGGAGTGGTAGTATGTGTCATGAATGTACATTTTTTGCACCATATTCTTCAAAAGGAGACAGGATTGATGTGGTTAGACAATTTGAAACAGAGCAGTCCTGTGTGTGGTGTTGTCTGTACAATTAAATATATAATGGAACTGTATATATTGGACTAAGTGTTACATATTTGTTTTTTTATGACTAAATATTGCTTCATTGAAATTGATAATTGAAAGTACTCAATGGTATTTTCACATTTTCATCAGTTGATATCTTTATCGATTTCAGTTTTAAAAAACAAAAATGAGTGGTTGCGTAAGCTGCTCTTAAATGGGGAAATGTATTTTTGTGGTAGTTTGTGTAATGAAGGAAATTGTGAAATCGCCTAAAAGAATTTCATAATAACTAAAATGTTTCTGTAGAAAATTTATTTGTGACTTTTGCATTCCAATTAATTTATTTATTGAGAATCAGTTGAGGCCCTGAATGGCTGATATTTTCTTCCTCAGTGTGCATGGTTTGTAGATTCAATTTTAATGGGACTTGTTTTTTTGGTGTTGATCCAGAATAGTAAGAATTTAAAGCAAACATTGTAATGTTAGCAGAATTAATTCATGAAAGTTTTGTGTTATGGCAATGAGACCTAATAGAAGATCTGTCACTCAACAAGAATGAACGGTTTAATAAACCTTTGACCTAAATGCCATTCCATTGACATGTTGTTGTTATTACTAACATTATACTATCTACATTCAGGATATTGCCATGACCCTAAATAACTTCAAAGGCTAGCACCATCCTACCAGTGTGAGAGAAGAAATGAAGAGAAATTGGAAGAAAAATTTATTTAACTTGTGTCTAAAGAACAGCGTAAAAAACACTTCTCATGTGTACAAATTTGTCTTGAAAGCGAGATCTGATGATGACAGATTGATTGCATCATTATTATTGTTAACATTGTTGACTCAAAATGACAGAAAAAGAAATTTAGGATTGGTCTGGAATCGGTCGTAAAATAAAATTGGATGGAATGGAATTATGTCAATAAAGGAATAAAGTATGTGGTATATTTCTTTAGCAACAAATAATACCTTAAAAATGGAATTGAGAAATGTAAGAAGCATTTTGTTTTTACTGTGTTCTCTAGAAATATTTATATTGATTTATGATAACAATTTATTCTCAAATGTATTTGTGTAATTTTGTGGTTAGAATGGTAATTTCTGATACCAACATCACCATGGCATGTAGAGAGTAATGAATACAAATGGTAGATATTACTTGGTTTCTGTAAAAACATCAGATTTGTGCAAGCCTCTGGAAATTTTGCATGTAATACCAGAATTTTGAAGGAATGCTGGGGTACTAAAATGACTCATTTCACCACTTACACCACCGCTCTTAAAAAATTAATCCACTGAGAATGCTCTTTCTGAGATCCCTCGTTCAATCCATTCTTGTCTTTCAAATTCTTCATTGTACAAGGGAGTTCAAATATGACCGGGACTGATTTTTTTTACGAAATACTTTATTAGCAAAAATGTA
>BOPP01000202.1:693391-707749 GCA_017312745.1 Gryllus bimaculatus
TATATATATATATATATATAAAATTCAAAACGAAATATATTGTTATATTCTTGCAACATTTTTCTTTATCCTTAAGAAAAAAGGTCCTGAACTTTTGGGTAACTTGAGAAGGTTTTTAAGTTTAATGGAAATGTCTCTGGTTCCATTGACAAATCTGTGCATTGTTCTGTGTTCTTATAAAAAGTTTAAAGGAAAAAATGTGGAGCCATCTTTGAGAAAATATGTTGAAAGAACTTTAGCTTTAATAATGGTGTAGAAGAGGTTAAAAAAGTTGAACTTTTGAAATTTTCAAAACTGAAAGTGGTTATTTAATTGGTGTGCAAAAGGAGGTTTTAGGAAACATATGAGATTCATGTAAATTACCTCTTAAAACTAAAATATTCCTTTTTAAATTTGCAGGGTCTCATTTTGAGCAACATCAATTCAAAAATGTGCATTTTTGAAAAATTCATGTGAATGGTTTACATGCTAGTTGTTGGCATTGTTAAAATTTTGCATCACTTCAATATTTTTTAAATTTTTGTACTCATTCTGAATATTATTATATTACCACATCGCCAAGATTATACTGATCCATTTAAGACCAAGAAAGAATCATTTAATTCAGGGTCTGTTTTCGAATGTTATTGCTCAACATAATCATCAACAACAACAACAAAAAAACATACACAATTACAAATAGAATAACCTCCTCCTTTTAAAGTCTGTTAATTAGAACACTTACATAATTGTATTGAGAAGGTTGTGGATATTCACAAGGGAAACATTCCATATAACTTATTCCATTATTGTCAGCTGTACATTCACATTTTTGACAAGGGTAAGGATCTGCAGTTTGTGCTACACGTTTTGCAAACACTGTAACGAATTTCTTAACCACATTTTTCTTGTCTCCTTGAAGGCGTTTTGCAGTGAACACAGTGCCTGTTGAAAGAGGGGGTATTTGTAAAATAATATTGCAAAATTTGGGGAAGTATATTGATTAGGGAAAAAAAAAAAATTGCTATTCTCTTTTCTTCATTCCGTTATGTTTGCATACATACCATTTGTCTCCAGAGCCAGTGCTGTACAGACTCCAAGTTTTGACTTCGGAAGAAGAACTTGTCTCTTTAAATCAGAATCACCTTTCAGATCTTTGATATCTTTATTTGTATAGGCATTATCTCTATCCATTCCTGAAACATGAATTCCATTCTTGAAAATTTAAAATTGTTTTTCATTTTAGCTTTTTGTGTTTTTGACCAGTGGAAAATATGTTTGTTGTACAACTTGCTTGTTTTACAACACCTCATGTACCTTTTTATTTAAGCCCAAAGGAGAGAGATTAAATAAATTCTACTGCTTGAACTTTTAAATATCTAGTGAATTTTCTTAAGGTTGGCCTGTTGTTTTCATTTCTAATTTTCAATAAAGTGTTCGCAAAAGTTGCTTTGAAATTTTAACTTAAAATTATTCTGCAATGTTTGGAAAGTTGTAATGGTGTGATTCTCTTGAGATTCCCTCCAACAACGAAAGTAATAATTTAAAAATTATTTTGCGAATTTTTAGTTTTTATTCTAATAATCGGGATTGATGTAGTATGTATTTTTAACTTTATCAAAACAAAGTGCTATAATTTATAGTTTCTTGGTTTCTGAAAAATATTTACATATGTTTATTACATTGTTGTATTGTTAATACTTAAAAGAAGTTAAGTAATAAGGTATAATTAAAAGAAAATATGTTCATAAGAGGTATCGTAATTATTAAATATATATTAGAAATACAACCTTGCCATGTGTGTGATGCAATTTTTATTTATAAATGGAGGTTATGTTTAAGAAATATGTATTGGCTGCAACACCAAGGTTACCTATTTGTCATTTTTGTTTTTTCACAGATTTTGTAATGATAAGAAGTGGGCATGTTCAGTCGTTCCAAAAGAAACCTTGTTTTAGAAAAGTACATGAGAAACTTTCTAGAATATTTGGATCTCTAAATATCATTTGTTTCATATGATTTATGCCACTGTTATGACATACATTGCACCGTGTTATAGTGTCTGTAGTTTTAAACACATACCATAAAAGTTCTTTTGTGCTTTTTGTTTCTGAAATCTGAATTCATCATTCATTAGAATATGTAGCTGTATTCCTCGTTCTAATAAAACTTGATGAAGAACACTGTAATCAAGCTGAAACAGAATATTTTACATAAGTTATTCATATAATATAAATTTATGTACAGTAGAAAGTTTATTCCAAAATAACTAGAGCAAATTGCTCTGGAAGTCCTTCTCCTATCACAAGTAAAGATAAACATACTGTCATGTTTCCTGGATTGCAGTTGGAGCAAGGTATAAGAATAAATGTTTTTGAAACACCAGGTCTGAAAACTAATTGAGCAGCAAAGCGAATTGCCCCAAATATGTCTTTGTCTCCTGAACCTGTGGACAGAATTTTATTTTTCAGATTGTACCCTGAACAAAATTAAATGCATAAATTCATAGATTCATACTCATTAGTTGAACATATATTACACTATTTGTAATTGTAATACCTGTTGGAATGTTTTCAAAATATTGCAATATTTCTTCAGGTGTGGTGAACACATTGTTGTTTAAAACTACACTTCTTGGTTGATTGTATACACCATCTCCACCAAATACTACTACAGAATATCTGTAAATAATTTTTAAATGTTTTAACAATTTTTTTGAAGTGTTCAGTTTTGCTAAATATTACATGTGTATTAATGGTTCATACCTATTTGATGTAAAACCAGCTCCTGTAAGCTCTTTGCTAAGAGATGTAAGGAGTGCATCCAAGCTTCGTTCTGTTGTGATATTTGAATTACAGCTTCCTGCTTCAACTATGAAAACAACATCAGTTGATTTTGGTACTTCATTACCTTCAAGCTGTCGGAAATCACCTTCTGGTACTTCCATATCAGGAACAAGAATTCTGCACCTATATTAAATGTACAATTATGTAAACTGATTGCAATGAGTGAGTTATAATTGAAGTTTATTAAAAAATGTGTTGGTCATTAGGTAGAACGTACTTTACACAAGATTCTGGAATTCTTAAAGGCGTGTTTTCGATAGTGCAGGCTTGCATATATGCTACTGCAACAGTACATGGATCCTTATCAGCAGAATCTCTGCTGTTTAAACACATATTCAAGAAAGGAGTGGAGTCAACCTGGTAAAAGACAAATTGCTCATTTATTCATTTTACTTGTACATAATATACAGGTTTACCTTGACAATATTTGTTGAATATTTGTCAACAGAACAAAGCACAAACAAAATATGTATTGTAATATTTATACTTTTAATCACTTCTATCTTCATAATAGGTTGTAAACTTGTAGATAATTTCCAGAAGAGGAAATCTTTTCAAACATACCCTGGAGAAACAGGAACTGAATTGAGAAGACTTCATTTTGAAAAATTCATTACATTTGGTTACTAAAGCATCTTCAGGTGTTTGTTTCATAACAGCAAAGTTTTTAGTAGAAGAACAGGTTTCACGGTTTAATGCCCAGCTCTGTGCAAATTTTCCAATGTCTTTTTCCAGAATCTTTTGAGGGGTTAGGAAATCACTTGTCGGTTCATTATCCATTGTACCAAGCAAACCAGCTGTCTTGCCAAAATACCATCCTAGAAATTTCACAATGCATTACACATGTATGTATGAACAAACATTTAAGAAAAGTGTTTTATTTTAATTAAGAAAGAATATACCTGATAAACTTATCACACACACATCAAATTTCATATTACACTGTATTTTGAATCCTTTCTCACTTTCTACAGTGACAATTGATGCCTCTTGATAGATAAATGTATCCCCAATTTCAATTGGCAACATCTTGTTTTCACCTCTTTCTATTGTTACTTCCTAAGGGACCATAATAAAAAAAGAATATTTTGTAGAGAAGAAAAGTATGAAATGAAGAGCTGTGTAAAATAGCCAATACTTACATCATTGAAAATATCGATGTGGATGATCTCTTTACCTATGATTACCGAGATAACATGTTCACCCTTTTTAACATCATATGATATAGCCAGTGAAAAATTTCTGTCCACAAAATCTGAAGCTAAAAGGTAAGAACAAGAGCCCTGGAACTCATAGAATGATCTGTCAAAAGTCATGAAATGCTGAGGACCTGCGATGATAGCTTGACCTATAATAATACAAAACATTATATTGACTGTAAATGTAAAAATTTGTAGCATGCTATATAAAGAGGTACTAACCACTAAATGGTGGTAGCCAATTAGAAGGCTCTGTGTAAGGTTTATATTCATAGTAGAGTGTCCAGAATGTTATATTTGATGAAACAAAATAATTTTGTAAGTCGTTTATTGCTTTATATTCAGGAATTTCCTAAAATGAAAAATTATAATTGGTATTTTATAAAACAAATGCATGTAATGAAATATTTTAAAATGTTTAATGTGGTATATGTTAAACATATTTTTATTATTTATTCCCTCGTTTCCAAGATTTCTGCTAAAGAATGCATTGCGAGACCATACCTCAAATCTTGGAGTTTCATTGAAGGCATGCCAAGACATTGGTAATTTTTGCTCAAGAATCACTAATCCATTATCAGGATCAAATATAAACAATGTTTTTGCTTCTCGATACCTATATCAAAGAATATAATGAACACACAAATAATCATAATTACACCATGTTAGCAAGGAACTATTAAAACTGAATTTAATACCTGTTCTCTGCTTGTAAGGCTGTTTGAGTTATATCAGTTATCTTGAGATGAACTAATGTAATGGCTTTCTGGATTCTTGTGCCAAGATCCAAATAATTATACACCCAAACAATCTGCAAAAGAATGTAAAATAATGTATTATGAGTTATTTGTAATTATTTCACTTATTGCTATTGGAGTTCTTCATACCTTTTCATATAGTTCATTTGATTTTTCTATAGCATAATTAATTGAAGGTAATTTTTGGAGTACTTTCAATTCTGAGATAATTTCATTAGCAATATCTTCAAGTTCTTTACCTAAACAAAAAAATGTTTTTAGTGATACATTGTAATATCATGTTCTCCTCCCACTTGGTCATCTTCAGTATTTTGTAATTCCTGTGGCAGCATGAAACAAAATTAAAAGAGAAAGGTTACTCCTCTAAAATTTAATAATGTAATTTAGAATTGTAATGAGAACAGTGCTCCCTACAAATACCCTTGCAATCAGAATTGCTATTATTTGCATGAGCATAGTATGATAAAGCAACATCAGTTGGACTGTGAAATATAATTATTGTTGCTCAGTCAACTTCTCCATGGCAATATTCTGGTTTTTGCAAAAGTCAACCCTATGATGACTTTGAGATCTGGTGAATACATTACTTAAGAGTGTCATTGACATTGAAAAAAAGATTTCTAACTGAAATATTCTTTGAAGCTGGAAGGGTAGGCTAATTAGTGTGGCAAATTTGATAGTGCTGCTGGAGATCCTCAAAGAAAATATGGTCCTTTTGTTAGGGCATTTTCCGTTATTTTTTAATAATGTCATCTGTACATTGTATAGTTTTTATTTTCACTGAGAGATCCCAATTTTTAATAAAATATGTGTAATAGTATTATTGTTTTATAATAGATTTTTGTGACAGTTAACTGAAAGCCCCCTAGACGTCAATCATGCATTAATGAAGATGGCAATGGCAATGTAACAAACACTCAAGAAATAAGGTTTAGTGTCTAACAACTGATGAGATCCTCAACATTGTCTTCTAGAGTGGGGTAGTGAGAGGGCAGCATTAGCAACTTGACGCAGGCTAAGAAAAAATTATCTTCATTCGAAAAGAGGAGGACGACACTTTGTTGGGAATCCTACTGTGGATCTACTGCCCATGGCTTCTTCTTTTCTGGATGTCCCTACTACAAGGTCATCTTCAGCTATTTTATTCCCCAATACAATTCTTCACTGACTTCCACTTTCTTAAACACAAATTTAGGTAATCTAATACTTCTCCAACTGACAGGCAATAACATTATTAATTAGCTCTCAAAATGTTCGATATTGCCCTAAAACTTGATGAATTTTCAGGGGATTTGTGGAGGCAAAGTTCCATCAATCCTAGCCATCGGATCGATCGTATGTCGATATCACTTTTCTGATGCAGCTGCACATTCTTGCTACTTTGACCAGCCAGAGGAAAGATCTGAATTGAATAGTGCAGACCAAACTTTTTAAGGGAGTGATTAGTTCAAAGAACATACGAACAATATTTGATAATTGAATTCCTCATCGCCCCTTTGCATTTACTTTTGGCTTCCTCGTCTTCTTCACTCTAGTCTTCATCATTGCCTTTATTTCCGTCTTTATCTCATGTTTATCATCTTTGTTTTTGTAGTTTTCAGCTTCATTATTGATGCCTTTGTTGTCAGCTTCATCGTCTTTATCATCTCCAACTTTGTTGCCTTTGTCTTCATCTACTTTGAGGTTTTTGTCCCAGCCCTGATCTTCTAGCAATGCAAATTAATATTACTCAGTGTAGATACAACTTTTAGTTGCAAATGAATGTTGTTTAATTTGAATAGGGTACCATCTCAAATCTTATCACTCCAAGTGCAAGGCACATTTTATCAACTTCGTCAAGCTTGAAAAAACTCTAAAATAAATTCCTTAGGTAAAACATGTACCTCAGGATCACCAAGGTGCAGTCTGCACTATTAATTCATTACAGAAATGTTCACTCATTTCAACTATGTTCTAATAATTCAATATTCAAGTTTTTATCATAATTGATAATATTATGCATTATTCATGACCAAGTGAGAAGTAGGTACTCACCGAATGGAACCATGGCGAAGTATTTATCTCTGATAAATTCATAAACTATCTTGGAGTACTTTCTGATATTAGTTATTATGTCATTTTTCATTATATCTTTATAAAACTTATCCAGATCTTGTGTAAAATTTGCAAATTTTGAGAAATATGGTGATTCCACTAGTTCAGTTTTTCGTTGGTATAAAAAGTCTGTTTGAGAAAGGAAACATTAATTAGTTATTGGCCACAACAAAAATGGCAGGGTACATGCTTATTATATGTAATATATGAATATTAACTTACCCAATACTTCTGTACTAACATTCCATACAATTGTCTCTACGTAATGTGCAATCATTACAAATGTAGGTTCTACAGTCAGAACAAAATGATTCCAGTGTTCTGTCAATAAGGCTGATGTTTTGTGCCACAGATCACTCATATACTTCACAAAAGCCACATGGAGATCCTTGATAAACTATAAAATAATGAATAATAAAAACATTATTTTGTTCTTTGCTCAAATATGTGTCAAATTTCATTATTGTAATAAATTTACCTTATCATATTTTTCTACAAGTTTAGTCATTAAGTCAGATATTTTGGATGTCAAATCTCCTCTCATGAGACTGTTTATAAAGTCCACAGCTTTCTGAAATGAGTTCTTGATCTAAAAGATAGAATGAGGAGAAATCTTTAGTTATTGTGAATTTCCACTTTATATTTTTCAAAACTCAACTTTCTGGTAAAAATTCTTACTGTATCAATAATCCAACGAAGAGATTTCAAAATAGCTTCACCTGATTCACCCATAATATCCCATATTTCTTTCACAAATGCAGGAAGAGACTCAATGTGAGCTCTGTAGAAGGAAGATTATAGAATGAAATAACATTTTGAAAAAATAGTGCAATAGTTGAAAATGTCTACAACTGATTATTATACATTTTTCATAAATATCTAAAGCAAATTAAATTACCTTATCGCCAGATCATCCACCAGTTTATTGCAGAAACCAACAATGTCTTGAACATAAAAATCATTGTTGTTGTAAGAGTCATTCAAGTAAATTTTAAACTTTTCAAAGTCATCCTTTAGACTATTTAGTTCTCTGAAAAATTAATTAATATGAGTTATAGAATTAAAATAATAATTTTATGTAATGATATAGAGGGGTTGTAGAAGTCAGTGGTAGAAATAACAGACGGTCAAAAAACAATTAATGAAAATGGTTCTGGTCGTGAAATATATTGTTTGGGGCCATTTGCAGGAAAGAAACAATTTTTGCAAATTGAAATATTTTCTTTAGTGTACTCACTCAACATCATCAAGGAATCCTTGAATTATTGGTTGTGCATCTTTCCAGATATCTTGAACTGAATCATTAATTTCTGATCTTATATAGTTTTTCCAGTATTCCACATTAGCAAAAAATCCATTCCACACTTCCTTCCCAAATGTATCAACATAGTCCTAAAAAAAAGCCAATGTTATAATTTATTGTAATAAACAAAAGTTCTTTATTGTGTGATTAGTAAGCCTCATGTAATAGGGAAATATATTTACTAAATGCCTGACCCATGAAAATAAAACAATTTAATTTATGGTGCTGTGAAATGGGAGGTGGGGGTGTGGCCTCCTGAAAAGTTTGAATGATGGTCCATGGTCTTATATAATAAAACATCTTAAAATAATAATAATGCAAATCTGATAGTCGAGATTGCAGTAGTGGTCTCATTTCTCGACTCAGGCATGGTCGTGTTGTATGTGTGTCTATTTCATCATCATAATTTTCATCACATCCCCCTGGGGTATAAAAATGTAACATGCACCTACCCCAATAATCAAGTCTGAGCCTCAGTGGGATGCACATGTCACGTGGTCCCATAAGGGCCAATTCACAAAACAAACAAAAAATGGATAATAATATTTAATTGCTTGTAGACTTACAGAAAGTATCAAGTGAAGTTTGTATAGAAATTATTTAAAATTACAGTAAGTTAATTACATTTTTTAATAACCTTCACTTACAGTTAAAATTTAATAGGATTACAGTATCTTGATAAATTAAATGTTAAAAATATATAAAACTGATTAATATAAACAATTAAATTAATTTGAGTTATAACAAGAATTAAATTCAATTACATCACTTACAGTAATAATTCAAATAGTTTACTTGATAAATTATATGATTAATAAAGTATGCAAGTGATCATAATAAGGGTTGAAAATTTTACATTTTAAACTACACAAAGTCTCATTACAGAATTAAAAATAACAATACATTACATTAGTAGATTATGATTCAATGGCTAGTAACTTACAATTAGAGTGAATAATCTTAGAGTAGTGTTTAATTATCTTCAATAATTTGAATACATTAAATATTAATAATAATTTTAAGTGCTTACAATATCCTGACATATAATTACATTTTTACATTACACTATAAGTACATTACAACATAAGTACATTGTATTATTGAAGTTATAGGTTGCTACAGAGTGGTCTCTCTTGTAATGGTACAAGGTTTCTAATTACAGAAAAGTGGAAGCAATTTAGATATCTTACATGGACATTCGCTAATGAGGGATTTATAAATCACTTGAGGCCTTTGGCGATGGGAGGGGGTCATGGCGAATCTCTCCTAATATACGTGGGGGAGAGGGCGGTGTCGCCAAATATCATGTTTGTTTTTGTTTTTTTGCAACAAACAGTGCTTAATAGGAAGAAAACTGAGGCAAGTTAAGTAAAACACATTTCTATACTAAAATATGGCCCAATCTTGCACAATAATTTTTATCATAGTTATGTGAATGCTACAATAAGTAGCAACACTTACTGAGAAAAATAATCTAACAAAAATTACCAAACTTTTTATTATTAATGAGATAAATATCATTGCCTATACTTTTACAGAAATTTTAAGAAAAATTACTGAGAATGAATTATGACACTGTTTTTAGAAGTGCAATAATATTCATTGTAATTCAGTCTCTATTTTCTTAAAAATAGAGATCCCATTGCCTAATAAAAGAAGGTAACACACGAAAGCTCTAGGCCTTTTGAGGGGAACGTGTCCCCCCCCCTCAAATCTGCCACTGATTACGTGACTTAACTTAAAGGTTTTGGGTGAGACCACAATCAAAAAGGAATTCTAGAACATTTTTATTGATTAATGAAGGAAAGAATTTACCGGCAACAGCAGTAAAATTGCTTAGACCAGCATATGGGGGAATATTGGTAGCAGAAGTCAATGTAATTGATCAAATAATTAACAAAACCATTACTCGATATGCAATTGAAACAAAAGATTTAGGATACAGTGATCACAATGCACAAATTCTTACCATTATAAGAAATGCGAACACTGACACAATAAATAATACAGATATTAGTATATTATTTACTAAAAGTAAAATGAAATTATTCATCAATTACTTGCTGCATGAGTCATGGAACGCGGTCTACAATACTGTTGATACAAACGATAAATACAATTCATTTATTTCAATTTTTCAATGCTTTCTTTTCATTTTTAAAACACGTGCTTTCCTCTTCAAAAGAAAAAATTAAATATTTCATGGAAAAGCAACTCTTGGATAACACAAGGGATTAGGACATCATTAGAAACAAACGAATTCTTTCTTTCATTTCTAAGCATAACGTATCTCCAGGTTTCCTCCTCTACTTTATAAAATTCAAATTATTGTAGAGAATGTTGTTTAAAACTATAACGTGCGCAGATCATCGTCTCCCCCATGCGTCGCATACAGTTTTTACTTCCTTTTTTTTTTTTACCAGATAAATATTATCTAATCTGTCTGCAATGAGAACTAATCCTCTGTTATGTACGGTTATGTATGTATGTAGAATAGGATGAGTAAACTGCCGATTGCGTGAGAGTAAAATCTCTCTGAGATGTTTAGATTTTAATCATATAAGCCGAGAATACATTAGCGCGTGAGACAGATGTAAGTTGTACATGAATTGCGATATCAAACATGCTACCGAATGCAAGAGGTGTCTTTTCTACCAAAGTGCTACAAAGGCAATGTTGGTCAGACAATGAGAATCGTTCAAAGAAATCTAAACCACTGTGAAATTGGCCAGTTTGGTACAGTATTCGAGGGAATGGGAGTCAGAAGTCGCGATTGTGTAAACAATACAGAAACTGCGATGATTTATCGTGGGTATCCGACAACCGCAACAAAGCGGTAATTTGGACTCGTGGAAATTGTCCATTGCAACGAGTTATGACTCGATCCGAAGTTGGTTTCGTTTGGGTCGGAATAGAAGGAATCTACAACTACAAAGCGTCATCAAAGGCTACATTTGATGAATTTGAGCTATTCCTCGATCATTTAATCCACGTCGTCAAAGGACGTAGTCTCTCGTAATAGCGGAGGATTTCAACGCGTGGGCCATGGATTCGATAACGAATAAGAGGGGTCGAATTGTGCTAGAATCTCCTATTCTTGTACGTAGGGCTCTTTAACACAAGAACTCATTCCTTCTGCAGAGGTGGTGTGGGATCTGTGGTGGTCGAAATGTTTACGACAGGTGTTGTACACCAAGAGCGGATCCAGTCGATCATTTTGGAGGGGCCATCATAGATTTTTTTTAAATAACAAACATTTGTTATTATATTGTATATTATTTATGAAGTATGTATGTATATATATTACAATTACATAATACTAACAATACTACATGAGTATTTTAATCAATTTTGTCAAATAAAAAAAGGTACCTTACAAACGAAAACTCGAGGCCTTTTGGGAGGGGCCATATTTTTGAACAGTCTTTTTAAATATTTATAACCATATCTCCACCATACTTGGAAAGTTTCATTCTCAGATTTCCTGGTTCAGGAGCTTTGTTTGTTTTGGCCTTTTGCAACGTGATTTTCACATATTTTGCTGTTATTTCTGCCTCACATTTCCAAGAATTGTTTACATCTATTTCATATCCAAATCTACTTTCTTGTAAAAGTACAGAGTAATGATGTATCCATTATTGATTAGGAATTCTTTGTGTGACAATCTTTTTTACGTTATTTTGTCTCAAGTTCTTAATAATTTTTCAGACCTCAGTTGTACCCTATTGTTCCATTAATGTCGCTACATACTCTTCCCCAGTGTTCTTTCATTTCCTCTCTCTCTGCTGCTTTTACTTCTCGTCGTTTCTGAAAGTATTCATTTCTAGATCCTGGTGTTTTGTCATTAAGTCAACAATTATTTTGTCAACCAATCTTTTCCAGTACCATATGATGATTACTAGCACATTCAGGCCTCCTACAGACTCGCATGTTCTGTAATAAAGTTTTTCTCATCCGTCTCATCACAATCAAATCTATTATGGATTTACAGTTCCTTGTGAGGTCTTCAAAGTGTACTTGTGGATGTTTTTATGTTGAAATATGATATTGGCTACAATACATTCTTGTTCTTTGCATAAATCAATTAGCCTTTCTTCATTATCATTTAGCACCGTTTCTCCACACCGACCCATTACATCTTGTTCAGAGCATCCTACTCTACTATTGAAACCGCCCTTGATAATTAATTCCATTTGTTAATTTATGTCATCCATAATATCATTCAGCGTACTGAAAAAACTCTTTTTCGTGTGTAGAAGCATTGTCATTCATAGCATATCCAGCTATAATATTTGTTCTTTGGTTATAAAAAATTTAAATCAACAGTCTTCTCCACAACCTTTCTTTTTACTTTCTAATATTGAGCTTCATCTTTTCTATTTCAGCTATTACACCTCTCTTCCTTGGTTTCAAACCTTGTATAATCCACGTACCAACAGAGATAGTACGTTTTCAGAGCCAAAGTCGTCTGTTCACATTTTTCTTCCGAGGTTTCTGTGTAAGGTTGAATGCAATTTCAAATGATTTACAGAGAATGGGTTGCGGGCCCAACTACTTTAATCCTTCCAGAGTCAGGATTTCGGATCTTTTATTGGGGAGGCAAATTTGGGCACTATTATAAACACGAAAATATTTATGTTCATGCTTTTAGTGAATTGTGCTGTAAACGTAAACATAAGCATAGCGCATAGACATAAACGTTAACATAAGTAATAGTCTGAAGTATTCACAATGTCTAACATAAACGTAAGCAAAATAAGAGTTTCTATTGGTTGTGAGACATTTTGGTTTACTATTGGTTGGATGTGAGAATCGATTTCGAGGTATCGACTGTGTCCAAGGCCCATATGGCGTTAGTTGTTCTATCGACTTCGCTCCAATTTCGATTCTCGATTGGGTATTTCCATTCTGTGATTGGTTCATTACTTATGTCTTACTTAAGCATAAGCACAGCAGCTTGAAGCTTTTAAGTTAACGTCTTACATGTTAAGCTTATGCGAACGCATTGTGAATGAGCCCGCTTATGGACGTAGTCCTATCTTTTATGTTAACGCCATGCTCATGTTTATGTTTGCATTGTGAATGGGCCTTAATATGCGTTTTGGGGTCCCCTGATACCGAAAGAGTTTTTTTTTCAAAACGTCCGTCCGTAAAGATGTTATAAGATGACATAATTTTACTCTGTTGTTTTGTTGTTTGTTTTTCAAAATTATACTAATGTATTTTTTGATGTCTCTCGCGACGTTATTATTTACATTAGAGGTGATTTGTTCATATTATTGCATTTATGAGCACATATGCTTTAAATTATGGATAAACTCAACAGTTTTCTATGAAAATTAGCTGAAATTGCCGCATTCGCAGACAAAAACACTCAAACACCATATTCTCAAAACTATTGCATTTCTGAGTGGGAGTGCTTCAAACGGCTTCCAATAACGTTTTTCGAAATCTTAATAGTTTTGAGTGACAGCTTCAAATTTCACATTTACAACAATGCTTAAACGCCATTTTCGTAATAATTGCAAGATTGCAGGAATAAAGACAATGTTTAAAACATATTGTATTTCATTTCAAGAATTAGAACCGGTCTAGACGAACTCAAACTATTATTTAAAAGCCAAAGTTTTAGAACCGAGAATACACGAACATCTGTGTTCCACATGAGCTCTCACTTACAACTGAACCACAAAGCTACGTTGTCAAAAAAAGTTATTAAACAAGTTGTTAAAATCGTTCCTGCTATAATGTTTGCGATGTATGAAAAGATACTACGGGGTCTCATGTTATATAAACAGCTCATATCACCAACTTTACCTCTATCTGTAATGAAAGGGAAATACTATTTCTTTTTGAGAGTTAAATTTGGAATGATATGACACATGATTTTTGGCACGACTCTATTTAATTTGGAAGTAAATAACGTTTCAAAGGAAAATTAATTGCAAGAGGATTTATTAATAAGGGATGTTTACAATGCAAGAGGATTTATTAATAAGGGATGTTTACAATGCAAGAGGATTTATTAATAAGGGATGCTGAACATTATCCCGCTCGTTTTATAATACTTCACCAATTTATTAATGTACATTATTAGCTCAGCTTAATGAAATTATTTATTATTATTATTATTATTATTATTATTATTATTATTATTATTATTATTATTGTCTTACATT
>BOPP01000202.1:713626-725936 GCA_017312745.1 Gryllus bimaculatus
GAGAGCACAGAGAGAAGAGAGACAGACACGAGAGACAGAGAGAGAGAGACCGATGATGAGAGAAGAGAGAACAGAGAGAGAAACAGACAGGAGAAAGACAGAGAAGAAAGAGAACGAGAGAGCAGGACGAAGACAAGACAGAGAGGGGACAAGAGAGATTGACAGAGAGAGACAGAGGAGAGAACAGAAGGAGAGCACGAGAGAGACAGGAGAGAAGAGACAAAGAGATGGACGAGAGACAGAGAGACGACAGAAGAGAGGGGACAGAGAGAGACAGGAGAGCAACAGACAGAGAACAGAGAGAGACAGAGAGAGACTGCGAAGACAGAAAAAGAGACAAGAGAGCAGACCAGAGAGAGACAGAGAGAGACCAGAGAGAGACAGAGAAGAGACGAAGAGAACAGAGAGACGAGAACAGAGAGAAACAGAGAGGACAGAGACAAGAGAGGACCAAGAAGACACAACAGAGAACACAGAGGAGACGAAGACAGAGAGGCGACACAGAGGAGGACACAGAGGAAGACACAGAGGAGGACCAAAACAGAGCAGACCACAAGAGAAGACACAGAAGAGGACACAGAGAGACACAGAGAGGACACAGAGAGACACAGATGAGACACAGAGAGGACACCAGAGAGACACAGCGCGCGGGGAGACAGAGACAGAGAGAGACAGAGAGACAGAGAGAGACAGAGAGAGACAGAGACAGAGAGACAGAGTGAGAGAGACAGAGAGAGAAAGAGAGAGAGAGACAGAATGACAGAGAGAGACAGACACAGAGAGAGACAGAGAAAGAGAGAGACAGAGACAGAGAGACAGAGGCAGAGAGACAGAGACAGAGAGAGACAGAGAGAGACAGAGACAGACAGAGACAGAGAGAGACATAGACAGAGAGAGACATAGACAGAGAGAGACATAGACAGAGAGAGACAGAGACATAGAGAGACAGAGACAGAGAGAGACAGAGGGTGAGACACAGACAGAGACAGAGAAAGAGACAGAGACAGAGGGAGAGACACAGAGAGAGATAGAGAAAGAGACAGAGAGACAGAGAGAGACAGAGAGAGACAGAGAGAGGCAGAGACAGAGAGAGACAGAGACAGAGAGGGACAGAGAGAGACAGAGAGACAGAGACAGAGAGAGACAGAGACAGAGAGACTGAGAGAGACAGAGACAGAGAAAGAGACAGAGAGAGACATAGAGAGACGGAGAGAGACTGAGAGAGACAGAGAAAGAGACAGAGAGACAGAGAGAGACAGAGAGAGGCAGAGAGAGACAGAGAGACAGAGAGAGACAGAGACAGAGAGAGAAAGAGAGAGAGACAGAGTGACAGAGAGAGACAGAGACAGAGACGGAGAGACAGAGGCAGAGAGAGACAGAGAGAGACAGAGATAGACAAAGAGAGACAGAGAGACAGAGACAGAGAGATACAGACAGAGAGAGACATAGACAGAGAGAGACAGAGAGACGCAGAGAGAGACAGAGAGACACAGAGAGAGACAGAAAGAGACAGAGAGACAGAGACAGAGAGAGACAGAGACAGAGAGAGACAGAGAGACAGAGACAGAGAGACTGAGAGAGACAGAGACATAGAGAGACGGAGAGAGACTGAGAGAGACAGAGACAGAGAGAGACAGAGACAGAGAGACAGAGACAGAGAGACTGAGAGAGACAGAGAGAGACAGAGACATAGAGAGACGGAGAGAGACAGAGAGAGACAGACAGAGAGAGACATAGACAGAGAGAGACAGAGAGACAGAGAGACAGAGAGAGACAGAGACAGAGAGAGACAGAGACAGAGAGACAGAGACAGAGAGACAGAGACAGACAGAGAGAGACAGAGAGAGAGAGAGAGAGAGAGAGAGAGAGAGAGAGAGAGAGAGAGAGAGAGAGAGAGAGAGAGAGAACAACGTTCTGCTGCGTTGAAAAACCTAATATTCACATGCAAGCAATCTCATCACCTGCAGTTCACTGCTGCTTGATAACACTGTTTCTTTCCTTCTTAATTAAACATATGAATAATTTGTGAGTCAGTGCAGTGTAGTTCTGTGGTTGAAGCTGCATTTCTTACTGTGTAATGTTTAATTGAACAGGTTACTTCTTTATTAAGAACATTCGTAAATCAAAATAGCAGATTATTATACTGATATGAAATGGTAGCACTAAATATTAATTGCACTGCATAATTCAATGTAGGGCGTCATAATTTAATCTAATATAATATGATATTGTATTCCAAAGAGTGAAAATGTGTACCATTATATTTGTTGTCACTTCACTTTGAAGTTCACTGGTTTCTCTATCTGACAGAACTCTCATATTTGTGATACTATTTGCTTAATGTCAGACTTAAGTAACTTTATTATCAGTTATAAAAGAATTAATTTGTATAGTGTGAAACCTTTTGGTTATACTGTGATAAAGCAGATATTAGGCCAAGGCCAAAATGAGCAGTGTGCCAACAGAAAGAAAAAAAAAAAAATTATTAGTACTTTTAACATATATCAATAATTGAGCAGTTTGTGTTGCATTGCACCATTAGTTTAAAACCACCTTGCATAGAATATCAGTTTTTTATTAATTTTTGCTGAATACACAGAATGTATTTTCAATATTATTAATTTTTGTAAAACACATAGAATGTTGTCAAGCAGTATGCTTGATTTAAATCAGACAATATTTGCATAGAGCCATAAAAGTAACACTACTTTCAGAAATGTTTACAATCGTATATTGATGAAATCATGTAACTCATGGATTTACTGATTCAACACTAACTTTTAAATTTGTAGATACAACAGAAGGTACAAATCTAAGTTTTATGATTTCAAGGAAAAGTGAGTTTTCCTACAAGAAAGTTGTGTAGTGCATAAATCAATGTATATAAAGGTGTTTATTTAAATCAGTAATATAAGTTCTTCAATTTTGTAAATTCTAAACAATTAGAGGGCATACTTAAATTGCCTTGTATGACATTAATCAACTTCATTCTGTAACAATCAGTCTCTTACCTCAAAATCAATTTCTTTTTCATGCGTATTTACCATTCCATTTAATTCTCCAGTTTGTGTTGAAAGATATGAGCGTCCATAACTGGCTTTATTATTAGTTTTGTAAAATCCTCTTTCCAAAATTATTCCTCCATATGCATTGAGATCCAACCTAATAATAAAAAAGGGCTTAAGAAGGTTCTAGGATAAAGTATTGAGTTAACACTTTAAAAAAATTATAGTTTCACGTTCACATTAAATCTTACCTTGTTGCTGGATGTGAACCCAAAATTTGGTACTGATACTTTTTATTTCTTCCCTGAGAAATATCTTGTATTTTACCAGACAAAGAAAGCTTTTTCCTTGCATCATTTGAGTATACAAGGTCTGTTGATACATTTATTAAGTCTTTATCATCACTGTAGTATATTCCATTTAAAGTAATGTCCTAAGGAAACAGATACTAACATAGTTTGACAAGAAAAAGTATGACAAATTATAAGTGTTTAGTGTGGTTTAAATACATACTCTGATAAAAGAAGGATGCTTAATACTGAAAACTGCATGTTGCTTGTTTGGTTTGTAACTCAACCTTTTCCAATCCAATGAAGTTCCCACACTTCTCGTCTCTTTATCCCACACAAATTTCATTTCTGATGATAACGAATTATTTGCAAGTTGATAATAACCAGACACTGTGAAATTTCTTTGAGGATAAGCAAAGTTGAGATCTATGTGCTCTTCATCTTTTTCATCCTGAAATAATTAATATAATAAAATACAGGTAAGGGAAACTATTTATTATTATTTTTTAAAGATGAATACTCACTGTAGTTTTATTAACAATAGTAATATCGTAACTCGCCCAGGAATCAGGATCTAATGTTAACATTGATCGATGCGTAAATTCATTATCTTTCTGATCATAATCAGTTTGTAATGTAACAACTCTTTGTAGATGTTTTGCTGGAATAGGAGAAAACACATTAAGAGATGAGAACCAGTGTATTTGTGAATAAGAATTTAAACTTTTCTCAAAGACCATAATTACCTGTCATTAAAATGTCTTGTCCAGAATGAGTTGTTTTTATTTTCAGTTCACCTGTTAGATGGAAAGCTGTCATGTTGTTAAGTTTAAAAACTTCAGCATGTTTTATATCCTAAAATTAGAAGTGAAAATGATTATAACAAAGTTGTTAATAAAAAATTGGAAAACTGCTGTGTGTATAGATATCCTTTATTGCCCTTTTGGTTAATATTCAATAATGTGTTCTACTTCAAAATATGAAATAAAAACATTTCAATAATATCAGATGGGGAGGGTAGAGGGGTGGGGAGGACACTGGGAAGGTTATGGAACACAATATAGTGAAACTGGTCTTCACTCAACAACCTATCAATTCAATTACGTGATAATGATATTTTTTCATCTAATATCAACTAATCACTAGGTGTTGGTACTCCTTTTATCTAAGTGCTACTATGGATGTTTGAAAAGAGATTTAGTAAAAAAGCAAATTTTGGTTTGCTAATATTTTTTAAGAAAATAGGTTATTAAGATTTAATGAATAATTAACATTTGTAATAAAAATTTGAATTACTGTTAGAATGAAAGGCAAATTATTCTTTATTAGCTGATTAACTGAATCTCTTGAATTTTTGGTCACAATTTTTCTTAACAGAAGACATACTATGATAACAATAATGGAAATGATATCGATGACATTTCAAAACCACTTATAACACTAAGCCCTTGACTCTGCACAGGTAAATGAGTTCCAAGTATCACTTTCATTTATCACTGTAAGTTCATTGCACAGCATTATTATTTCTTTTGAAATGTTTGAGTTACAAGTTTCCAAACTGTACATATGTCAAACTTACTATTGTTGGTAGATTTGTTCCTTCATTTCCACCACTATACCGATTTTCATGGGTGTAAAAGATCCCAAGAGGAAAATATTCATTTTCTAAGTCAATTTCAATCTTATCCTTTTCTCTTCCAGCTGACGATTCTGACACACATTTGTAATTGCCTTCCAAAAGTTGATTATCATTATATTCAATGGAGGCATGTCCTGTTTTATTAAGAGATTTTTCCTGCAGAAATGTAAGAGTGCAAATGGTTTAATTAATTCCCCAGAAAAAAAGGTATCATAGATTATTATGTTTAAAAATAAAGTAAACATTTTTCTGTACCATGTAATTATAGTTAATCTTCCCTGTATGACGTGTAGCTAAAGGAATTTCAACTAGTAATGAGCCTTTTAATTCTGTTGTAAATGTGCTGGTTGTTCTTTGATACACATATTTTGAATCAAAGAGAGCTGTGTTGTTTGGCCAAAATACTTCTGCAAAACGTTCATGATGAATGCTGGAAAAAGAGTTCAATATATCAAATTACCTTACCAGAATTACAGACAATTAATTTTAAAAATTGAAATGAAAACTTACTTTTTGGTTGCTGCTCTGAAATGAACACCAGCATAAGGAAGGTTTTCTAAGGGAGTATTAGATATTAGTGTTCCATTCATATTTCCAAAATCTTTAAAATCGACCATGACTTTGGATACATTTTGACTTTCTGGATAGAATAGTTGTGCTCTGTAAATGAGATAATGTTTTATTCATTGGGGAATAAACTGCACTATTTTTTATTAAATTCTTTATATATTTCTGTGTATTAAGAATTAGTACCGAATATAAAGAATATTATGTTAAGTCATTCATTGTACCTGACAATATTGAACTCCGGTAGTACTTTGTATAAAGCAGTTGCTCTTAATGTATTTTCTTCATATAAAGGTGTAGTTAAAACATATGTTCCTTCAACTGTGGTATTATCACGTCTCACATTAAAAACATTATTAATGTAATCAAGTTGACCTGGTCCAAATTCCATTTGAACGTTTCCATTAATGTTGTCATTTTTAACCAAATACTGAAATGATACCAAGACATATTTTATAAAAATATTTTTAGGATTCATACCATTAAAAACAGTTTCATACTGATATTTACCCTGCTGGATAATCCATAGTTCTTTTTAGTGATGGCTGTTTTGTACTTTGCCAAAAATTTTAAGTCGTCAAATTTTTCATTAAAATGCATTTGTCCTTGAAATGAATGAATATCATATCGTGGAGGAGGAAGTATCACATGTGCCTGAACATCAATATCTTCGATTGATGTTGAAAATGACAATGTTGCATTTGAGCCAAATCTGCAAATATTAATTTTTTATTACAAATTAAGAAAAAGCTATAAACAGTATTAGATCATGCTAAAATTTGAAATTACAAAGGAACCCTTTTCCTCAATTTCATTGTACTATTTTGAAAGTTTATCATGTGAATAAATGGTTTCATTGGCCATTTCAGTAAAAATAATTGAACTCATACATCTCAAGAGTTATGTGCTAACAAAAAATATAGTTCTCAGATATTTATGGTTTCACTTAGCATTCATATATTTGATGAAACTTTAATTCCTTTCAATTTCATTCCTTGATTGCAATGACTAAAGGGCCTTGTGTATTTCTGAGTCCACAATGAAGATGGGCATTTGAGTTGGTAGTATCTGGGAAGAGAATATGGTCTGTGAAACTCTCCTTAAGAAGGGTTTAAGGGGGGTTGAAGAGGGGAAACTGCTCTAATAGTGTTAAAAATAATGGCAGATATAAGTTAGGATAGGAGGGAGCAAGGAGACCAGGAGCAGCCAAGAGTCTCACATGTGTTTGTGGCTTTAACAAGATACTTGAATCAAGCATTGAATTGCAGTCAATTACAAGATTATCTTGATCAAGATATTTTAAATTGATAAAAATAATTTATACTCAACAAAGAATGAAAATAATTTTTATCATGTTCTGCTGACATAAGCAAGTGAAGTTTTGCAACAAACCAGTTTTCATTCTCTCAATAATTATTTCAAGATCATATCTATAAAACCTGAGGGACCTGGGTTCAAGTCTCAGCACTGCTCAGAATTTGTACCCATATTCGTGTTCATTCAACCTCTTTTCAATGAGAAATGAAGATTTAATGGCTTGTTTAATTGTGTTCAAGCCCACTAGCTGGCAAAAGTCAGATTAATTAGACCCAAAATAACATCCATACATTTTTTTCTGTAGTATGCAATATTGTAATCACAATGTGTTTTAATGTAATATTAATAAAAAGTTAAAAAAGAGGTATCATATATTTTGTAAAGAAGAGGAAGCATTGTAATCACTTGCCAGAAATCTGCAATTTTTTGACAAAAATCTTATTGCTGGGCCCCAATAATGACAAAATGCATACATCTTGTTCCTACATTTTGTAAATTACTTCCTTTAACATATAAAGTCAAATGTGTGTGGCTCTTGATACGACAAAAATAAATTGACTGTAAAATTCCAGTCAGTTCATCTTCCTGTGATCAACACTAGCACCTAAATTGTTCAAACAATTTTTACAAAATTAATATTCCCTGATCGATCTGAATTAACTCAAGACCTGGTGAGATTGAAACATCTGATTTTTGGGGATACATTATGTGGAGCTTCAACGTTTTCAAAATTTTCTCAAAAATGGCTACATTCTTTTTTATTTGGATAACTTAACACACTTAAAAATGGCGCAGGTCTTTTCATTGATAACCTTAATTTTTCTAAAATTGTAAAAGTTAAAAATTTGTTTAGAATGGGAAATTATTCAAGATAGAGATTTGTACTTAAAATCTGTGGTTAAAAGACAGATCTTGAAATAAGGCCATGTACAATTTTTAAAAAGTGTGAGTAGCTTTCCCTTTACTTTGTTTGAAATACAGGCAATTTTAAAAATTATTAAACAATTATTTTTACAAAAATGGCTCTGATTTTTTTCTCAAAATATTCTGCTTATATCTATCAAAATATGATACAAAAATTAGTGGTAGTGTCATTTTCAGCCAACTCTCATATTTTTTAATCCAAACTACAATTAAATATTTTAAAAAATGAAAGGGAAATATTAAATGATGAGTTGCTTCAATTTTATATATGTTCATCTTCAAGTTTTAGCAATATGTAGATCACTTGTGTATTTTCTTCAGACAAAAACTTATGAGTAGTAAGTAAAGTTTCACTATTTAAAGTCAAAATTTCAGTTTGATTGTAAAAGTCTGTTAAATTTAAAATTTAAAAGACCTGACTATTACATTAAAAATTTTATAAATTAAACTGTGTACAAAATGTCCTTACAGCCATGCATCCTTGTCAAGATTAACATATGCTCCCAAAGATACATCCTTCCTTGGATTTTTTCCTTTTCCTCGAGGAAAGGCAAAGAAAACTTTGAGAGTCCCAGATTTTGTTATTTCAGGATCTTGATAATGTCCATCAAAAGCCAGCAAGATGTTTTCAAAAAGTTTTAAGGCCCATTCCAAATTGAAACGAGTATTCACAGTTTCAGTTTCCAAAGATGTTTTCAATGCTCCAGCTTGTTCTTTAAGCCTGGAAAACAATATTTCTTGATATTAAACACAAAATTGGAGATGGTTAAGGCAAATAGGGACTACTTTATAGTTAAGAATAAAAAGAAAGATTAAATGAAGGAAATAAGAAAAAATGAGAAGATACTCAAGAGAAAAAAGGAAACAGGAAATTTAATTATTAATATGATTTTATAAGTAATTGTTACCACTCTGTCACCTTTTTTGGATGCACTCAGAAACATGTTCCACAACAGTAAAGAAATCGATGTCATGACCATGTTACTGTATAACAAATTTAATTATTAAAATACATTTGTTACTCAGTAACATGGTCACAACTTGCAATTCTTTATTTTGTGGAACATTTCGAACTGTATTTGTGTCTAAAAAAGATGACAGGGTGGTGACAATTGTATACAGTATCGTTATGGGTAATATATCTGGCCTGTCAAATTATTCAAAGAATTGGTTGTCTTGATAGCTTAGGGGTTAGAACAACTGGGCATAAAGTAGGAGACCTGGGTTCATATCCTGGAATGAGATGACTGATTCTTTGAACAAATTTAATTATTAAAATACCATTTTATAAAGAAGAAATCAAGTTTTGGGAAACATATTTTAAAAGGCAATTCAAGTTTAATGAAAATACTAATTGAAGTAATGAGAAGTAGGAGAAATTAGAAGAAATGGTATATTTATGGACATTAAAAGAAGCTATGAAGACCTGAAGAAGACTTGACAGGGACGAACAACATAAAGGGAAATTGTCTGCTGAAAGCTGTCTTGAGACAGATTAATGGATGATTATGATATGGCAGAAAGGAAATGGAAGTCGTCTGGAAACAAACATATTCAAGTAAAATACAATACTCTGAGAAGTCAAAACTTACGAAATATTGCTAAAAAATCTAATTTTCCTATAACCAGGCAGAGAGGTATCAGCATTAAATATTCCAGTGATATTCCCATCTGAAATTTGAAATACTGTTCCATCAAAATAGATTAGTGAATACGTTGCATGCGTTGATGTTGCCTGCAAATAAAACATGTTTTGGTGAGATTTCAACAAGTATCAGGAGAAATTTTGTAATTGATGACAAAGCTTCAAAAATTTGCATGAATCAGTGTTAAGTATTTCTCACCTTAACAAAATAATTAAAATCAAGAAGATTTTTCATTCGTAAATGTCCTTGAAGGTCAAAGTTTTCTTTCCCATTTTGCATTCCACAAGACAAATTGAATCCATTTTCAACTGGTTTAATATTTGCATGAATTAGAATGACACTTCCATCATTCTGGTCAGCAAGGGTCAATTCTGCCTGTTCATCAGAAGAAAACATTACTTTTCAAATTATTTATGACTAAATACTCGCATATACTATTGCGGTCCAACATTTTCAATTAACATCTTCAGTGAAGTCTAGTTATTGGCGGGGATGAATACAGCAAATATTTCAGGGGGAGGCAATTGAAGGCTTTTTGAAATAATATATGTATACATATATTTTATGCACACACATAAACACACACACATACACACATATATGTATATTATTTCAATATAATATAAATTGTTAGCCAATCTGAGACTGAGACCATGACCAATCTGAGACCATGACTCCCCTCTAGATCCACCCCTCATTATTTGTAAAAAGTAATAATATGATTAAATTTTACCAATAATTTGGGACAAATTAACTTGGGACTGAGAATATCATTTAAAATTATTGTCCATACCTGAAGTGGAGATTCAGCATTTGCTGAAGTACTTCCATCCACAGTGTAAATTCTATTTTCACATTTTAGAGTTCCTTTTATTGTGTATGAATTTTCCTTGTCTGATGTTAAAGTTCCATTGAGAGCTAATTTGCTGAAAATGTTGAAGAAAATTATCTATATCTGTATTGCTTTGTTTTACTTTAAAAAAATATTATGTAGGAAAATATATTTAGCATACCTATAATTTTCAATTGGTGTCTCCAGATCTGTAGAAATTTGATCTCCAATTACAATGGAATCCAGTTTCCAAGTGTGTTGAGGAAGAGGAGACAAAATAATATTCAACTGAGTGGTACTATTATCGTTTGCCATTCTGTACGCTACTCCAAATGTTGCTGATGGCATTGATTCATATGGAGTATTGAGTGTCATACCAAGGCCAAAATTTTGTCTACTTTGTAAATTCCAATGGCCTTGAAACTTGTACTGTCAAATAAAAAAATTATGTATTGCTTGTAGTAGCCATATTTTTATTCTTTATATTTTTACCACATTTTTGAACTTTTTTAAAATGCAACTTTCACGATGTCTTGTAGGTGTATGTGAGAAGTATAAAGTAGAATTGGAGAGATAATACAAGTAAAAATTTGCACCCTAAGTGGAATACAAAGACAAAGGATGTGTAAGAAGAGAATGTTTTATGTAACCAGTGTTGAGAGTATATGAAAGCATAACACAAATAAATCAGCATTAAATAACAAGAGCTCTTGTTATCCATCAATTGTTTCCTGTGACAATTTTTCTTGTTTCTTGTTTATTGAAGGGGAAATGTGTACCTTTCACATCTAGAAACAGGTAATTCTTTTAAACCTGTCATTTCATACATAGGTTGCCTACTGACAGTAATGGTAACACATGTCATATTTTACTCACACATTGAGGGTCAACTGACACTTTTGTTGGTGATAATACATATAGATGTATTTTTGTATGACTACATATGCCATAGACAATGATAGGAAAAAATAAAATGATAGCAATACATTTTTTATTTTGGCTTTAATATGAAATATTCCCATTTGAATAATAAACCACTACTATCTTTATCTCCATTTCAGAATTGCATATCAAATATTTTAATATCTATACTTACCATTTCAGCTAGAGGATGTAAACTTTCTAACATAAGTTCTATTCTCTTTTCAGGTTGTGTGAAATCTCTTTTCCCAGAAATTCTTAAACTAGGGATTGTATAGACAGGAGAAACCATTCCAAAACTCAGAGCAGATTCAAAGTAGTCTTTGTCAGCCTGTAAGAATAACCAAATTGGGTTAGAAAGTTAATGACAAATTTCTCATACATTGAGGTAGTGGCTTTTATACAATTTTCTCTCAAATGAAATAAAAATTTTAAAATGTAAAACAAGACTTAAAAATATAAAACAGCACCCAAGGTAACTAGTGGTACTGGAATTCATTCAAATTTCATTCATTTCATTTCAAAATTCATTCTTCATTCATTCATTCAAAAATCATTCATTCTAGTGGTACTGGAATTTATTCAAAGAGTTCAGCGAAAATGAGCCATCTTTACTCAATCCATGGAAAAATTTAAAGACAAAATTTGGAGTGCATGCAATTTATAAGAAAACAAACATTTTTTTACAAACAGCTGCAATTTTTTTTCCCAAGGATAGGGCAAAGAAAGATTAAAAACTGGCACTGATCTTGTTTTCATTAAAATCTTTGAATTTTTGAAAATTGCATAAGTTAAAAATAATGTGAGAAAATCGTGTTGTAGTGTTCAGTTTAGAACATTTCATTTAAAAAGAACATAAAAGAATCTAGTTCAGAGTTCACTGAAAATGAGAATAGCACTACTTTTTCTTTGAAAGTATTGTTATTGTGCGTCAGAAATCAGCAATGTTTCGATAGGAAAAAAAATTCATTGCCATGCCTTGTGGAAAAAGTGGATAAATCTTTTCTATCATTCATTCTATCTTTCATTTTGTGGAACTTTGATACCGAAAAGTCAACTGACACTGTCAACTGTCCTTACTGCAAACCCCTAAAACCAGAGTGGGATTGGGATTGGGATTGGGATTGGGATTGGGATTGGGATTGGGATTGGGATTGGGATTGGGATTG
>BOPP01000202.1:729816-873011 GCA_017312745.1 Gryllus bimaculatus
TTATTATTATTATTATTATTATTATTATTATTATTATTATTATCATTATCATTATTATTATCATCATCATCATTATTATCATTATTATCATTATTATTATCATTATTATTATTATTATTATCATTATTATTATTATAAGAGCCATTTATATAATATGACCCCCTTGGTATTCTTTCATACATCACAAACATTCTAGAAGGAACAATTTTTACAACTAATTGTCTTTAATTGTCTTTCGCCAGAGCTTTGTGGTTCAGGTGTAAATGAGAGCTCACGGGAAACATAGGTGTTCGTGTTTTCTCAGTTCTAAAACTTTTGGAAGGTAAGTCTTTGGCTTTCATTTATAGTTTGAGTTTGCTAAGACCAATTCTAATTCTTAACGAATGAAATACAATATGTTTTAAACATTGTTTTTATTCTGGAATCTGTAAATCCCAATCCCAATCTTTCGAACGTATCAAAGACCGGTTTGCGATGGTTGTAAAATGAGCCCCAAAGTCTCGTGCATGTATGACCCAAACTTTAACAGGCTTGTATAATATACACGACAACTTCTGTTCGTCCAATTTGTTTCAGATGCCATGAAAAGTACTGGATCAAAAAAAAAAAGGAACTAGTGATGCTACAGAATAGCACAGACTTTCTTCTACCAGTTAGTTTTTTAATTTCTTTGGTTGGGGCTAGCTTTTTGGTCAGATGCCATCTATCGCTAGCCAGATGCCATCTATCGCCACCCAAATATAATTTTTCCACATTTGCCCAACTTTCCAGTTTTATAATGACAGAATTGAAATATTACTTTAAGAATATTATTGAAGAGTAAAACCCTGTCCTACATGGAAATTTTCGTTGAAAAATTTGTTGCCATTTTTACGAAAATTGTGTTGAAGAATTGCTGAAACCTTATTGAACATGCAATTTTATTCATGTGAAGACATGTAATAAAATAAAATTAGATATTTAAGTTATAAATAAGATATATTACAAGCAAAAAGCTGTTAAAATAATTCATTTGTTTGAATTGGGATGTGAAATTTTGGTTATATCACTCCAAGTATATGAATGAGGTTTATCTGTAGTTTACCTGCAAAAATCCAGTGGATGTGAGACGACTGTCACTGGTAGACATGGTAACATTTGTGCGATATACAGTGCCTTCAACTTCCAGAACTCCTTGCACTAAATAGAACTTTAATAAGTCAAATGGAGAGAAAATGTTCACAGATGCAGTCCAAGTTTGAAGAGCACTATCATCTTCCCCATCATATGTATAATTTACTGATGCCCCTGCCTAAATGAGAGACAAAATGTTATATTATGTATCTTAAATCTGTGGAATAACTGAAAAGATATTATGGGAAAAAGTTTTAAATATCTCCCTGTCTTTGAATTTCATACCTCTTTCCATTGTTTATTATGAAGAACTGCAACATAAACAGCTGTTTTGAACTGAACACCAAGATCTATCTTATAATCATAAGTGGAATGTATTTCTTCAAACTGAGGGTATGGTGTTTTAAGATGAAATTTGTTAGAAATAGTAAACACGTCCTGGAATATGTAAGAAAGATTTTTAACTTTCAATTATTTCTCAATATACTAGAGGTAGATCCAGGGAAAAACTTCTTTAACCAAAGTCAACAATTTTGTTTGTTTGTAATTTTACTCAATTTTTTTCAAAACACATACTACATATTGATCACATCTAAAGGAGTACACCCATTATGAATATACAATTTGATTTTTCAATCTAACAAAGAAAGTTTATTATTTCAAAACAGTGGTACAACCAGAATTTCCCTAAGGGGCTTAGATGTAGAGTTTAGCCAACTAGATATTTTTTTATAAAGAATTTTGTATTTGGCACTGGATTTAAAAGTAATTTTTATTTGTTAATTTATCATATCTATACACATAGACCTACATTCAAGTTGAATAGTAAATAATTTTCTTAACTATTGAATTTTTTTCTTAGATATAGCAAAAAAAACCATATTTGGGAATTTGCCACTACTTCAAAAATATTGGGGAGAGCAGGATCCGAATTGAAGTTTTTCCCTCTCCCTGAAACATGTTAGCCAAAGTGCTTAACTATGCTCCACGAAGTCAGGGAAATTAAGCAACTCGAGACTCCACAGATTACTAGCTGGGTGACTGTCTAGGATCCCTGGTTACTAATGGTGTTAACTACTGTACTAATGGTAATCCAGATATGCTCAATACCCCAGAAGGGCTAAGAGACGTGTTGCAAAGATGCACCAAGTAAAAACACTTTAAAAAAAAAATAAAAAAAAATAAAAAAAAAAACTTTCTGGATCCATCTCTGTGATAAACTGAGTTTTTGAACAATTGACAAAATTCAGTCTAATTTTCTAGCTTTATTAAATATGAAAATATCATTACTTCAAAATCCAGTTCATCCAAAAGGACTGCTGTGCCATTTGGAAGAGTGAGTGTGGACGCAACGATGTAAGTTGTATCTTTTTCCTCGATTTCTAGGGTGCCTTTAAGGGTTGGGTGGAAAAATGTATCTACTTCAATGGAGCCCTTCCAATTTATGAGTTCTTCATCTTCATCATCATATGCTTCATCATCATAAAGTTGTTTTGTAGCTAATTTTAAATCCGGTGGTGGAGCTGGATTTGACGCACCATATACTTTGAGTCCCAACTGCCACAAAAATAGAATCAAATATACAATTTTGTTTTACCATTTATACAGTTTGAATTATTTGTACTGAATAATTGATAGTTCTTTCTTTTTAAAGTCGTTGGACAATTAAGTAAATATACTTATTTCAATAGGTCCATGCTATTTAATAATGTATTAATCCTACATAAAGGATCCATGTAATAAAAAACATATTCAAAATATTTTAGAGCATTTATTTATGAATGGAAATAGTTTAAAAGGTTATATTTATTTTGTAATGAATTAAAGAAACCAATATTACCTTTTTATCGCCAACATTAAATCCCAAGGAAAAATCCAGACCTTCATGTTTTATCAATTTTGCAATGACACCATTTTCATGAAATCCTTCAAGAGGTGTGAAAATTTTATAACAGTATTCAAAATCAGTTATATTTTCATAGTGCCATTGCCCAAAGAAACCAATTGTTAGATTATTCCAACCACAACGAAAATCAACCTGTAAAGGAGATATACTTTTATCCACATTTACACTTACTTCAACTCATAATGTAGAAATGAAATACTACTTACTGTTTCTTCTTCAAGTTTTGCTACAAGAATAGCTTTTTGAAGAAACTCAATAGGTGTAGCTACATTAAATTTTATATCAAAATTGTTGGTATTTTGGAACTGGAACAATATCTCTATTCCTATTTGTGCATGTGGAGAGCTAATTTCTGCAACTAAATGCTTTCTTTCACCAGAATATCCAAATCTTCCTGTAATCTTGCTGTAGTTTTCCATGGGAGTTGTAATTTCAAACACAAGCATGTTATCCGTTAACTTCTTTACGTATCCTAGACAAATTAGATCAGTGTAAATAAGATGAAGGTTGCCATCAGAGCTGATTAAATATCTTGAGGGGTCCTAGTATAACCAATCACTGGGGTCCCTAAGTAGCATTAAACATATTATTTTTCATCTACATACGTTGAATAATAATATTAAGCACATTCAAATTAAATATGAAAATAAACTACAATAATCTTTGCAATTTAAAAACTGAATGTTGAATAATTTTAACTAATTTATACACTAATATTAACTGTGGTTTAAACAATAATTGGGAGCCACTATTCAGTGGATGCTCTAAGAATGTAGTCAATCAGTTCATATATAAAAACTTCCTGTATGTCTTCAAAAATTGTTTTTTTACATCTTCTTAAAAATAAATTGTCTAAACTTGAGGAACAACAATGAAAAATCTCAAGTCTCATTCTTGATATTTTGTTTCTGTGTTATAAGCACTTCTTAATCATTTATTTTTTAATAATGAAAATATAGGAATTTATAATGTAGTTTTTCTTTTTAACTTACCATTAATTTGGAAAGTATATTTTCTTCTATCAATTATCAGATCTGCAGCACCCTTCACATCCCAAGCTGAATTAACATGCATTCTACACCGCATCATCCCTTCGTTGTAACCTGGGTAGGGTGACTGTAGGTTGACCACTCCTGTCAAATTTGATGAATTCTCATCCTCTTCTAGCTGCCAAGTGCTCTTAATGGAAATTGCCTTTTGTGGATAGTGCTGAGGAAATGCAAAAATTTGAACCATAAAATAAGTAAACATGAATATCTGAAATGTTACAACTGTCTATTTGAAAGATGAGGTAACAACCAACTTCATTTTCTGAAACATTTCTTTTAGAATGTGCTGTTAATTGTTTCAGAATATCAACTAACTAATGACTCAATTATGAATAAATACAATGAAAATTGTGTGATTTCATTAGTTTCATAAGTACCATTTATAAAGGATCTTTGTGTCATTTTTGAACTCCAATTATCATTAAAACCTCATATTGAGGATCTTATATTGAATGTTCATAGAACTCTTGGTTTTGCTATTAGTCTTAGTCAAAGATAAATTCCACAAATGTTTTTAAAATATACTTTTTTGTCCTAACAAGATCTCAATTGAAGTGTGCATCAACAATTTGATTCCTGAAACATAAAGCTGTTCTATTGGCCTTGGGAAAATGTCAATGTCAGTTTACTAAATACCTCAAATTTAGGGAGTTTTGAATTTATCCACCAAATACTTGTTGATAAGAAAGATTCTAAGATAGAACTAACAACCTGCTGGATTTGAGAACATGGAATCTGAGGGGATTAACTCAAAAAGAAGTGAAATTAAACACAGAACTTAGGAAAAGAAAGCTAGACATAACTGTCATTACTGAAATGAAAAAGAAAAACATATGGTCTAAAGAACTAGAAAATCATATTATTATTTATTCAGGAGTAGAGGAAGAAGAACATGCTGCAACAGGAGTAGCCTTAATAGTAAATAAGGAATGGAAGCATTCCATAGATGAATAAAACTAAGATTTCTTAGATTAATATCAAGACTAATAACGATGAAAGTAAAAGTGATCTAACACAAACTAAATATAATAGGAGTATATGCTCCAGTTGAAGGATGGGCAGAAGAATCTGATTGTTTCTACAAAGATCTACAACAACTCGTAGACCAAGAAAGTAAAGATGAACTCCTCATTATATCAGGAGACTTTAATGCCAGAATTGGTGATAATGAAATACCTCCATGCAAAGGTTCAGAAGGGAAAAATCAATAAATGAAAAAGAGAAAACCCAAATTAACTTTTCCTGTTCAGTAACTTAAGGATAACAGATAGTTTTTCAAACATAAAGAAAATCATAAATTCATTTGAGAAGCAAGAGGCACAAGCTCCGTCTTAGACCATGTAATAGTCAGCAGAAAGTTATTTAACTATGTCAAGAACATGTAAGTATTTTGATGTCATGAAATAGACACAGATCAGTATTTGGTAGAGAGCAAAATTAAACTAGCATTACAACAAACAAAAACTAAGGAAAATAGTAATAAAACACCCTCAAAACACAAGGGATTCCTTCTAGAAGATGAAAGTATTAGAACCTTATATGAAAGAAGACTGAGAGAAAAACTACAGAAGGTAAAGAAACAAAATATTGAGACATTTTGGAGCTCATTTAAACTAACTATGATTGAAGCAGGAAAAGAGAGTGTAGTCTGTAAACCATTCAAGAAAACTAAATGTTTAAAAATGTGAGGCAATGATATAAAAGATATGATAAATCAAAAGAAGAAAGCATACCTCCTAAACTTCCTCCTACACCTACCTCTAAAAATGAACAATGAACAACTACATGGAATATAAAAGATTACGGATCAAAGTGTGATGTGTTAATCAAAACCACACGAGAAAGAACCAGGCCCCCAACGAATGGGTTTCAAAGTGTTGAAACTGCTGCACATGAATATGAAAGACAAAATCAGACTAGCATACAACTTATTTACAAAACATGATCTCCACCTAAATCAGGTAGGCAAGCAGGAAGTTGGTGCCATGTTAACACAACAAGTGTTGAGCTCTTTTCCATCCTCACAGCCACACACCTATCCCACCATCTACACCTACCTGCACACTACCTTCTCCATCTACACCTCCTCCCTCCCTACCATTTTCATTTCCTATCCCAACAGCTCACTCAGCATCACTCTCACACCTGCTCCAACTTCCTCTCCTAGTCCAAATTCTCAGCTAACATACAATTTTTTTGCAACTGAAGACCACGTCCCACCCACAACACACAAAACAAATATCTATATGTACTACATCAAAATGTTCAGTCTTTAAGAAGCAAGCTCACAGATTTAGATATATTACTTGAACAAGACCTACAACACTTAACAATATTATGCTTTAGTGAACATAGGTTAACGCAACAACTAGATAGCACTCACATTCCAGGTTTCACCCTAGCTAGTGGGTCATATAGGGAAAGAGGCAAATCACATCATGGTGATACTTGCATCTTTGTTAAAAATAATATTAATTATGTGTCAATCACAAATTACTCCTCTTTCTTAAAAGATAAAGACTTTGAAATATCTATTATAGGCTTACTGAAACAAAGAGTATCGATTTTATGTATGTACCACAGCCCCACAGGAAACACTGTTTTTTAAAAAAATCTTGAAATTGTTCTTGTTAGACTTAAAAGACGCAGAAACTATAAAATTACATTATGCAGCGATTTCAATATAAACAGTTTGTCAAAATCAAATGAAGAGAAACTATTCAAAAATTTACTTAAATCTTTCAACTTACAAACTATTATAAATCAACCTACCAGAATATATAAAAAAAGCAGTACCACAACTGATCAAATAATAATAATAGGTTTTATACATGTAAAAATAAAAAATAAGAATCTAAATTGTTTCTAATATTTATTAATGTCTCATTAATTGTTTTTGTTATATTTTACTGTTCTTTTTGTTTTATTATATAAATAGTTGTATTAATAGTTTATTACATGAATGTATATGAATATTATAAGAATAATTTCAGTACCAACCTGTACATATAACAATGTATCATATTTGTTATTGCTTTGTTTATGAGAGAAACTTCCTGACATTGAGGACACCTGAGGTATTGTGCTAATTATGGAAGCATTGAGTTCACAACTGAACTCTTCATCTGATAACATATAATCTCCATAGAGGTTTAGTGCAACATTCTGGTCATCATGCCAGTAAACACTAGCATTAGCTTGAACAAGATTGTCATGGTGGCGAATTCTATGAAGAAATTAGACAGACTTTGTTAATTTAAATGAACAAATTTTGCAGCAACTTTTCATAATTAATTTATTTGAGTTACCCAGCAGAAAGAGAAGTCCTTTTCCAGCTTTCAAAAGGAGTAAGTAACTCAGACTTAAGAGCAAGCATCAAGATGTCTTCATACTCGTAAATTGCACCCACAGTGATTTGAATAGAATCTCTTGGACTCCATTCTAAGTGAGCTGAAGATTCACATCTAGAATCTTAAAAAAACAAACAACTTTTATTATACTCTATTTTTGAATGAAGTACTATATTAAAACTTCTATGATGATCCTAAATGAAGAATATTGTGCTTTGTCCATTTCGCTTGAGAAGTTTTTCATGCAAACAGAAAAATAAATAAAAGATTCAATGTTAAAAAAGTCTTAGTCACATGTATTGCACAATTATTATGTGGCACATCATTATAAGGTTAAAAATTAAACAAAATACTTAAAGAAATAAGTGGAACTTTTTTTTTTCAAAGATGAATTACAGTAAATGATTTTTGCTTGGAAAAGTCGTATCAGTTCACTGATATGGTGATGAATTACAGAAGGAATTAAATAAATATGATGCTAAATTATCCAGTAAGCTAAGTAACTGGCAAATTTCCAAGAAATTAGAAAAGTTAAAAGTAGATGATTTGGTGGATGAATGTGAGAACCAGTCTTTTAAAATAACTAAACCAAATTATTTTCAATATAATTGGTACTATAAAGGTAAAAGATTTTTTTAGAAATAATTGTAACCTTTCAATGCAAAAAGATAGTTTCCTCTTATAGTTCTGCCTGGATATGATACCATAACATAACCACTGTAATTCATGGATTCTGGATGCAGATATTGCACAGCAACTGCCACCTTCTGGCTAGGATCTCTGTTAGCATCCCATTTCACTTCCATGCTGGCTTCTTTTCTATCTGGTTGGTTTAAACTTCTTAACATGAAGTGAATATCACGTATACTGCAAAAAGTAATGATGATTTTAAGATACATTTGCATATTTATATTACATACAAAATATAATAAGTTTTATTTACGAATGAGGAAGAACATAATTCTGAAAAAGTAAATTTCTGGTTAAGAGAATAAATTACATTTGACTTGATGCTTACCGATCAATATGCAGTTGAGCAGTGATCTGACGGTGCTCTAGAAGACTAACTACAGTCAATAAAGAGTATACTTGAGACTTAATTCTTAATTCTATAGATGTTTCATAATCAGATGGTTGTGGATTGGCATGTTTTAAAATTATGTAGTATTTGTCTTTAGCATGATCCGCCTGTAAAAAAAAAAATTCGAATTTTTATATTCTCTTTATATAAGAAAATGTATTGGTACTTTTAAATTTTATTATTACAAACCGTAAGTTCAACTTTGAATTCTGTTTCATCTCGAAGATATTTATAGGATGCAGCTATCTCTTCAAAACTTGGTGATTTCAGTAACAATTTTACATTATGACTTGATGCTTTATGTGTGCTTTTGTCTTGATATAAACCTTTTGCAGTTACTGTATGTCCACTGAACCATGATGCTGTTACATCAATCTAAAAATACACAAAGAAGAAAATTATTAACAAAAATCATTCAAATTGCTATGTTCAAATGAATTCAAGTCCTTACATTATATTCATTTGGAGTTTTCTCATGAAGCTGTAGATCAAGAACCATGGGATGAAATGTTGGTAAAGTTACATTTAATTTTGCTTCTATAAATGTGAGAGCACTTCTGGGTATTTTTAAGTCAAGTGTTATATGAATATCTTTCCCTAATTTCAAGGAAGAAAATTCAGATTAGTAAGAACATATAAACATATAAATAAAATTTAAGAAAATAATATTTCTATAAATATACAATTTTATTTTAAAAGGATCAAACCTGTGGCATATCTAATAATGCTGCGAACATTAGTTTCTGGACCAGATGACAAATAACTTACAGTAAATTGAAGATTTATATCTGTAATAGGTTTAGTAACACGCACTGCTAAATTAATTTTTGTAGTATCATAAGACTTTGCAAATGTAAACTCCATTGACAATGTGAGTTTATTTCTTATATCATCAATGTTCAAACCATAGTTAATCTCAAATAAACATTCAAAGTGTCCATTTGAACTCTGAAAAAAATAAGAAATGATTGTGTAATTAAAGTAATTGTTTTATTTTCTAAAATAAATCAATTAATACCCAATCAGTGCATCAATTAAATAAATGTATAAATAATCTATAATCAGTCATATTATTCCCCTATCATCAATTGGCCTATGAAATTATTAAGTTTAATACATAAAAATTTAAAATAAATTCAGCTTGTAAGAACAATTGTGACATTTGAAAGGCATTGTACTTCATAGACAAAGAACAATTATAAATTACTCACTATCAGTAACATAACTATCTTTTCCACCAACTCTTTTGTCTAAAAGTCATATCAGTAGAAATGCATGGTCATGTGACTATGAAACTAACAATTATGAAAATAAAAATAGGCAGGGGAGAATGAAAATAATTTATAAGATTTTTATTTCAATATGATTCTAATGCAATGATATACTCACTTGGTAATGTAGTGAAGATTTAAAGTTGTACTTTGGATAAGCAGATGATATTATTTTTATCTCTCCTTCTGCACGGGTGTACGATTTTGAATGACGATGAGTAAATGAGGCATCTAATGTAACTGTTTCATCTGTTGCATTTTGGAATTTGTAATTAAGTTTCAAATAAAGTTGCACTGTTGCTTCTCCACGTTTTACATACCCTGTCAACTGTGATTCGAGTTTACGAGTTTTAAATTCCAGATTCACATCGCATTGTGAAACACCCTTCTTTTCTATTAACTGTAATGTTCCTGCAAATATCATTAATATTAATCAGTAAATTTTCTATCTATATATTATACAATAGAGGGCAATTTTGAAAATTCAATTGTGAATTGTCTTACCAGAAAGTTCAGCAATCCCTGTACTGTTGATTTCTAAATATAATCTTGGTAAATATTTGAATCCATTAGTTATTTTCTCTGTCTTTAAACTCAGTTCCATATCAACATGTTTCTTGTCATTTATATTTAACTCAAAGAGAATATGTTTGTCACCTTCTGTATTTTTATACCTTCCTGAAATATTTGCAAATATTTTCAAATAAATATGATACAGACAAATATACTTGTATCTGTTTATTCTACTGTCAAGTACCATCAATAGGAAATATATTGTAAAATTTTATTTTTGAAGTTTCCTTACCCAAAGCTTCATATTTTACTTTAGCTGACTGTATAAGTAGAGTTAAATTGTTGGTATTGTTATCAAGGTGAAGACGTGCGCTAAGTTCACGTTTTTGCGCTGATCCTGGTGTATCAAATACTAAGCTCACCACACTGGAGTTGGTCTAATGAAAAAAATATTTAACATTATTCTAGAAGCAATCAAATTTTAAACAATACTATATATCTCAATGAAAAAGGTATTTTATAAACGTGACAAATTTCATTGCCTGGGAGGGCTTCTTATTTTACTACTGGGAGAAGTCTAAAGATTATTTTCCAATTCTGCTTTGAAACAACATGGGAAACATTTTCGACTAATCCCATATCTTTCATTTAGTTGTGACAGTATTGCGGGTTGCGTCTGTTAAGTTCAAAATACGTAGTACCTACCACCAATTTGCGTCGTAATTTAACGTGTGAATTGCATATAAAAACAACGATTTTAAAGTAAATATATCACCCGGATTTTAAAGATATTTTAACAAAATATTTCAGAAGAGTCCATAAATTTCAGTGATGAATCTACACAGCGACGAATCTACATAAATGCAGGTGTCACAAGAGGCGGATAAAACGATTCCGGCGGAGAATGGGATCAGTTTCAACTCGGACCACCAGTTATATTTTTGAAATAATATATAATTTGTTTAAAAATAGATAACTTGAAATAAACTAGTGGTGCTACGTAATGGCACAGATTTTCGTGTAGTACTAGTTTTCTAATTTCTTTGTTCTTGACTAGCTCTTCGATTTTGTATCACTCTCTTCGCAGATACCATCTATCGCCGTCCAAAGTACGGGCGGATACTTTTGAAATTTTCGATAATTCAGGGTTAACCGTGAAAATCAGACCTATACCACTTTTATAAGTGTATTTTACTCTATTCTTAGATGAAATTTAAAGAAAAACTGATGAGCCGTTTAATTTAGCGGAAAATTTAGAAAATGTCCGGGGGGCTTCAAGTAAAGTACCCCCAAATTTTAAAGAATATTTTTCAAAATCTCAAAGCTTCGACTCAAAGCTTCGACGTTTCTTCAATTTGGAAAAAATCCTACGTATGGTGTAGGCGCTAGTGGTGTTTACAGACGGATGGACGAGTAGACAGACAGACAAACGGACGTTTTGAATTTTTTGTTCTTTCTGTCGCATGAAATCGTTCATAATCGGGCACTTTCCGGCACAACTAATGGCGTATTAGCATTTACGGCACGGATGATTGCGTCATCACACGTTCAGCCAATCGCAGCGCCAGAATCGTGGAGAGGTAAAGGTAAACGGAACTGCCGACTAACGTTTTTCGCACAGATGTTAAATACCCGAGACGTCACAAGAAGGTTGTTTTTGCAGATTCTCTTATAAATGTATAATGCTGTTTTACGAAAAAATGGCGCATGCAACCCGTTAATAACGTTGCTTTATTGCATTCGTACAAATATGAAGACTCGCTCCTAACGTCGCTCGATTTCAAAACAAGTACTCACGCAATAAAGCATAACATTATAAACTAACTGTATAAAGTACTATTATTTCTTTGTTCGCTCGTGGTTACCTGCGTGGTCTCCCACTTGTACTCGAGCAGGTACTTGTTGGCGGTGAGGTCGGCCTTCTGGAAGGCGAGCGAGAAGCGCGTGGGGCCGTTGAGCAGGAAGCCGGGCGCGTCGGCGCGGTGCGACGCGTTGGGGAACTGCAGGTCGGCGCAGAAGTTGAGCCCCAGCGTCTGGTCAAGCGCGGGCCAGCTGCAGAAGCGGCGCTCGACGCGGCCGCGGGCGTCGCCCCGCTGAGGCAGCTCCACCGCGCCCGCCCCGGCCAGCACCAGCAGCTCCGACCTGCGCAGTCACGGGCTCAGCTGCAGCGCCTCTCGCGAACGCTGGGCTTAATCGGACCTCTCGGGCTTAAATATCGTGGGCAATGAAAATGAATGAATGAATGAATGAATAAACGAATGAGTGAATGAATGAATAAACGAATGAGTGAACGAATGAATGAACGAATGAACGAACGAACGAACGAACGAACGGACGAACGAACGAACGAACGAACGAACGAACGAACGAACGAACGAACGAAAGAAAGAAAGAAAGAAAGAAAGAAAGAAAGAAAAAGAGAAAAGAAAGAAAGAAAGAAAGAAAAAGAGAAAAGAAAGAAAGAAAGAAAAAGAGAAAAGAAAGAAAGAAAGAAAAAGAGAAAAAGAAAGAGGAGAGGTCCTTCTTTCTAGAGGGTTATAATTATTTCTCTGATATGAAGCTCGGTAGTATTGTGGTATATGTTTTGATTATATTGGTTTTGATATATTTTATGTGCACAGAATTATTATGTTTGAACACTTTGTTTTGTTATTCTTGTATGTTAATTCGAGTGAGCAAAACGCGTCTCGGTGCTGACTTTTTTGTGTACAAAGGTGATGGAGATCCCACAGTCTTTTTCTAGGGGATCCCTAATTATTTTGCCCACAATGTTAAATGCAATGTTGAATGTTATATGTTGTTGGCAAAATAAAGACTCCTTGATTTTGAATTTCAGACAACTGCTTATTTGACTCTTTTGATCCAGTAGTAGACACTCGAAATTGATTGATCTTTTCGGACAAATCAACTGATTTGGTTATCATTCCCGCTAGTGTAATAAATGTATTGTCCCGAGAGGTGGGGGTGTTCCTCCCCCACTGAATGGTGAGATCCGGCGCCGGGATTTCCTTCTCCAGGTATCTGTCCCCAGCGTGGTAACAACCCAGCTAAGACAAGCTCTAAGCCCCCGACTGGTCTCCCAGCATGTGTGATAGTATAGTGAATGTAAGTGTGAGTAATGTGGAGGATAGGACAAAAAAGAGGAAGGAAAGATAGCGCGCGTCCGAGTCTGTTTGTTAGGGTACTGTCCTAGGTTTCGCTTGGTATTGATAGGAGAAACCGCAGATAACAGAGCAGCCGGCCGCTAGTAGCCGGCCGCTCCAAAGAGCGGCTGAACGCGACCCGGCTGAATTCGAGGTGACCAAAATCCCCCATCAACTCGGTGACGTCCTGGACGGACTAGGACCTCCCGGGCAGAGCCGCTGCAGCAACAGCGGCAATTCTGGCTATGACCTAATACTTTCACTCGATATTAATTAGGAAAACATTTAATAGTTTTATGATATTTTAATCCCTAAATATCCGAGAACTATTTTACTGACCGTAGACAAGGGAGGGACTATCCCATTATATCCTCCCCTCTCATGGACAGGTGATCATTGTGGTTTTATTTTACCTTCCACTCAAGGGTGACCATGGTGGGTGAATAACGGTAATAGATGAAGTACAGTTTTGGAAGGAATGTTGAAAAGTCAACGCCACAGATACAATTGCTTTCCCGGGACTCGAAGCCGCAGCCCTCGACTCCACGTACTCGGACTATGCTGCATTTCGATACTAGTTTCGAAAGATTCAAAAGGGGCAAACGCATTATTTTGGCCTTTAAATAGGTTTGTAGCAATATTGAGGAAACCAAATAAGAGAGAGGGGAAAATTGATCTGGCAAATGAATTTACACCTATTCCCCAGCGCATGCATCGATACACATTTGAAGAAAAATTGCATTGAGAGCGCCTTTAGAGATTCGTGAAAATGTCCAGCCCGACCGGTGTTTTGTGGCACAATTTCTCAAACCTGTGAAATAAAACGGGACTTGTATCGCGTAAACCAGATTGAATACCTTGTCATTCCTGTGAACGGCAACCGACTTCGGTGGCTCAAAGCATCGACCAGTTTTTTTTCTAGGGGGTCCTAAGGTTCGAGTCCTAAAAGATAGCTGCACAGATACGTCAGCCCCTGTCTGGAGGAGAATTCTAGCGGCCGGCCACTCTCATCGGTTGTTTCCGTGGGTTCTCAGATCAACGCCAGGCGAATGCCGGAGCAGTACTCTAACAAACGGCCCAGAGACCGCGCGGGATCTTTCTTTTCTCTTCCTTGTTCTATCCTCACCCCTTACACACGCTTTTACTTTCATGCACTACACTATCAAGAGTTTAGAGCTTGTCCCGGCTGGGGCGATGCCTCACTGGTGAAAAAAAACAATAACCCGCAAGCCAACGTGTAGCTTGGTGCTGGATCTCGCCATCGAGTGGGGGCAAGATCACTGCCGCTACCAGCGAAAAAAAACCTACACCACATTTACGAGCCTAATTAGCTTAGCTTCTTAGCTAGCTAATTAGTAACTTAGATAACTACTTAGATAACTAATTAGCTAGCTAATTATCGACGCGCCCGCGAACACTAATCAGTCAGTCTGAGCGACAGCGGGCTCCCGGGCGAGGACTCACTCGGCAGTGATGATCTCGATCTTGTCCTTCGGCAGGTTGAAGGCCAGCGACACGAGGCGCTTGCCACGCACCTTCAGCTGGGCGTCCACCGCCGACGACGTGTACAAGTTGGTCTTGAGGCGGATGCCCGCGCTGCTGTAGTACGCGTCCACACCCATCGTGCCCACCACGTTCACCGCCACGCTGCAAAGCACAAGGGATGGGCATGGCTGTACACAGTCCTAGGCCACATTTTCCACAAAAATAACGGAATCCTTCTAATATACTCGCTACATAGAGTATTACACTTTGTGCGGGTATTGTGAAGTTAGTGTAACAAATGGACTGGCTGTACTAAAGTAACAAATGACTGATATATGGAGACGTTTCTGCTTTACTCTGTGACAAGAAAGGATGCGTTTCTGTCGTGCCCTCATCACAAAAACTAAGTTTGAGTAGTATTAATACACTTTTTCATTTATTTTACACTCAATCCTCACAAAACTGCCTGTTAGGTTCGAAGACAATTGAGATTTGTGAAATGAGTTAATATACTTGAATCATTATGTGGATAAATTGAGAAGCCATATTATTGTTTAAAGGTTTTACTCCCCACACGTGACTAAAAATTTAATATTCTCCCCGATGGAATTTTCATAAATGACGAATAATATGTTGGTAAAATATTAAGTCTTTTTTAAATCTTTTAAATTCACGTAATTATAATAACGAGGAAATACTCAATTTCGTAACTAACCACAACAAATAATATTCAATGAAGAAGTGCATTTACAATAGAATATTTGAAAAATTCAGAATACGCTCTTTCTATTTAAGTAGTTAATTTCTTCTTCACTTCTTCCACCCGGAAGATGTTCACGTACCCCTTACAAGCCTACACAGTACGCTATAGGAGACGCTATATCTAGAGTCTCCAGCGTTCAGCAGTTGAGAAAACGCCTGGTGAATAGTGTCGCGAATGGCGGTCGTCCGGTCTGCCCCGCGCTGCCTACCTCGGCCTGATGTTGCCCGTGACGTCCAGCTCGCCGGTCTGCAGGAAGTTGCCTCCCTTGAGGGAACCCGACATCTTGAGGCTGACGGCGGCGGTGCCGAAGGCATTGAGGCTGAGAGGCAGCCCGCCGCCCGTCGGCACCACGTAGTCCGCGTCCATGAACATGGTCGCCTTGTTGTAGTTGATCTCCTGCAACGAGCGCGCCTCCGGCTTGTCACGCTTTCCAAAGTCCATTCGTTTCTACCTTGTTCGTCGTTCGTCTTTCTCTGTTCGTCGTTAGCTGTTCGTCGTTTGTCGTTTGTTGTTCGTCGTTCGCTGTTCGACCTTATATAGTTGACCGTTTTTTTCTGTCAACTCAAAAACGACGTGTCATATGGGCAGGTGAAGTAAGTTACACATTTTAGTGTCCAGAAGCAAGAAAATAAATCATCTTAACATTTGTTCAGTTTCTAAAAAAAGAGATCGACACAGAACTTTACGTTCGAGCCAGATCGCGAGAACAGTATGACATTCTTTGTGAGTCGTTCACAGAATGGCCAACGATTCTGTAGAATTAAAAACTTTGATACAAGTTTAGTCTACACACAATTTGGGTAATCTGTCGAGGATTACGCATACAGAGATAGATTTATATTAAAACAATAGTTACATTGAAAATACAAGTGCAAAGGGTAAACACATCCTCAACATTGTGTCTGTAAATTATTTGTCCAGCCTGCGATAAACTATTGAGCAAATTCTGAGATGACTCCATTCTTTGCTCCTAGACTCAAAGAGTCACTTTTCTCCAAACACCATATACAGTTTACATTGTTTTTAATGTAAAGTAAAAAAGAATTAACAAAAAGGCGAGCACCAACTTAGTCGTGAAATTTCGAGTTTTGTAGAAGAACAATGAAGGTTACACAACGAACGTATGTGAGAAGTTTAAAGCAATAACAGCTTTCACGTCAAAATTATTACTGTTTTCTATGATGATATACTGAGGTGTATTGGAAAGGTAGTTTCCAGACAATTCGCAAACACCTGCGATGGACATCCTCAGTGGACAGGTCTCAGATGACGTGGCCCGCTCGCTGGAGGTGAGATCAGGCAGAAGCACCCTTCTACGCCGACCAGACAGCTGCTCTGAAGATCTACTGAGGATATTCACCACAAGAATGGAGAAAAGTTTGAAAACGTACGTTTCCAATACACCACGGCAATACATACCTTCCAATACAGCAACTGTTCGAAAAACAGTTACCATATTAGACCAAAAACGTTGGTACGTGTGTAGTAAAAGCGTCTAATATTGCAAATAAATAAAAGTAAACACGCACTCACTAATTGTTCAAATATCGCGAGACCATATAAGGGGAAGCGGAAAGTCTGTGTGTGAGTGTGTGTGTGTTGATGGTCACCTGGCCGGAGAGCAGTTGCTGCAGCAAGCGCACGGGGTTGACTTTGTTGAGTGCGTCGGCCACCTCGTCGTCACCATCCAGCGTGTGGTAGCGCAGCTCGTTGCCGAACACTTTCAGCCCCAGAGACGCCTGCGCAGGACCAACGCCGCAATTTGAAATGAGGCAAGAAAAACCCGCCAAGAATGGTCGCTTTTTTCTGTTACTTTCAGCCTCCAAGCAACTTGAAAAAAGTCAACCTTTTTCTCAAGAGCATTTGGAGAGTTTAAATTCTCGTTTACTACATGAAGGATTTCACTTTCCATAAAGAAACGTCCTAACTCACACATAAGTTATTGCTTTCTCTCAATGGCTTTGCAAATTTTAAAAATTAGCTTTGCTCTCAATTGATATGTGCGACTTCCAGCGGACCGTACCTTGGGGTGGTTGAAGTTGTTGTCAATGACGTTGGGTATGCTGTCCACCTGGTCCACCAGGTTGTTGTTGACGTCGCGGGCCAGTCGTACGCGCTTTAGGGCATCCTCCAGCTTGTCGTTCACCTTGCGGCTGCTCAGCGGCCCCCGAGGTCCGAAGATCGACTCCAAGTAGTGCTCGAAGCCCTCCAGACGTCCCGACACCTGTGGGGATTCACGTAGTGTTACACCACATGGGCGGCCATAGTAATATAGGTCGGCGCCGAATCTCACCATTCAGCGGGGTAGTTCACTGCCACCTCCCGCGATAGAACATGCATTACACTCACGGGACTAATGACATTAGCAGTCGACGCGCTCGGAATCACTAATCAGTCAATCGTAAATTCAAGTTCGAGGATTGAAACCGCCAGGCACCGTTAGGGCCATGTATGCCCTTCACCCCTTTTCCCTATCCCTTTGCAGCCTGGGATCCTCCCTCTGCAGTTGGATCTCTAAGCTGCACGAAAATCGCATTGATACCGCTGCTGTTGTGATTCGAGGAATGTTAGCTGTGTTCGACGACGAATTGAAAGAAATTGTTCTGAAAATCCTGTGAACCAAGCAGGAGGAAGTCTTTCTTCCATATAAAACTTGATAATCTTCCGTTTATTAATCGGTAATTGGTAATACAAAAATCAAGACAAGAATCTTTGCCCGGTGGACTGATAGAACAGTTTGTGAAAGGCGCGTCATGTAGGTCGGATGGAGGCGGCCCGTCAACGAACCTAGTCTTTCCAGAACTAAGTTCGGTATTTCGCGTGTCTCGAATAAAACCCACGGCTGCCCTGGTCAGTGCCTCTCGACCATAATTTGGGCAGGCCAATGTAGACTGTGGAGGATGATTGGTGTTCCCACACGACCCATCATCTGTGAAGTTGCAGATGAGGGCAGAGCAAGAAAGGAATGATCCGCTGTGTGGAGCTTTGTTGAAAGTATTGCCCCATCATTCGCTTGGAGTCGACCGGATATGTCGGAAAAGAAAAAATAAGGAAGATGAAATGGTCGGACACCTGTATCGACTTTCGTTCAGTACACAATGCCAAGTAACGGGATTTTATCGAGCCGAACGAAACACAGAGTGGAGAAAGGCTATCCCTTCTATGGGACGAACATGAAGGTATGGATTTGATGGATTGCTAGGCACGCTAAGCCAATTTGATAAAATATTATGAAAGAAGCCAGTACACATGGCGGTAAGGCCTTGTGAGTTGTAGTGCTACGGGATAAAGTAAACAAGAAGTTGGAAAATGAGATAGCTACTCTTGATCAGAGGATGATCTTTCAATTTTTTTTCAGCCTTTTATACTATTTCACTTTATCTACCTCGGACTGAATGGATAAAGACATCTCATCGGCACAATCAAACTCTTCTAAAATAGAATAGAATCTTCCTCAGAATTATAATTAAAGAGACGAACGTGACAAGACATCACATTTAAGTACGAGGGTAGTAGATAAAATACAGTAAATTACGAAATACAAGAATGGTATGTAACTTGCACGAACATTTCACACGAACGCCCTTGTTATACTACTGGGCCGTTCGCCAAGTATTTAAGAATGCTTGTAAGATGACTGCGAAAAAATCTCAGGAATGAAGGAGCAATCTGATTATGAGGATAGTGATATAATCTTACAGAAACTGATTCCTCCGAAAGGTTCGTTCAACAACGGCAACATTTTATTTTCCGAATATTCTGGTTACGAAAACATCTGAGACGTTTCTTTACTCATTGTAAATGAGGAAAGAGAACTAACGAGGGAGTAGTCGAGCTTATCACATCAAAACTTGGTTTAAAGATTTTGAGTGATGGTTAGGGTCGTGGGGTTCATATGCATTGTTTTAGCTGCCAAAACAAACTGTAAGATATTTAAAAAGTAATGAAACATACAATTTTCGGGATTAGCTCTTGAAACTTCCTTTGGTGCAGCACTGGTCTGTAGATCAGTCAGATAATACAGTAAGGCAAGCTTAAGCTGGGGATGCCTTCTGAGGAGTGTCCAATTCATTACTGTTCGAGCACCTCGAAATAATCCTAATATTGGTAATTTTTTTGAGTAACTTCCAGTTGGTTTCAGCAGCTAGATGTTTGCATATGAAACAATTGTTACTTTAAATATTACTGAAAATGCAAGGCGGATTTTGATATGGCATCTCAGACCATTCCTTTGTGAATTTGTTTCGCTCTTTCTCTGTGTGAAATTATGAATAATCAGTTTACTTACCTCAAATACATTAATTGATTCTCCAAACAGGTCGACGGTTAAATTGAGCATTCCACTGCGTGGAATGTACGACTTGGGAGAAAAGATGACGTTGCTGTCGTAGTTTCCTCCTGCAAGAAAAACAATTTAGATATTTTTCTTCAAAAAACGAAAAAAGTGGTGTACTGAAGATATTGTGTTAGCTCTCGGACCCTCTCTCTCTCTCTCTCTCTCTGCCCCCCTCTCTATCCCTTTCTCTCTCCTACATACGAATAAATAGGAAAAGTCTTGTAGTTAAAGGTTGGAATAACAGCTAACAATGTAAAATACAAGTTGTAAATTGGTTTTCACTATTATAATTGTTTTTAAAAGACGTCAGTCCCTTTTCTAATTTAGGACAACAGTAAATACAGCCAAAAAATTGATAGCATAATTTTATTCTGTGAAATTTCACAAGTTTCGGGGAGTGTTCTGTCTCCCTTATCAAGTATAACTGGCAATGTATTTATAAAAATTTATTTTATATTATTATTTTCAAGTGTACTTGATGAGGAAGGCGGAATAGTCTCCGAAACGTCGGATTTCAGAGAATAAAATTTATATAATAATTTTAGTAGTATTTATTGGGACTGAACATTTTTTATAGCAATGTTTGTCTAATATCTTCCAGATGTGCTTATTCATGACAACGCTTTTTCTTTCAAAGTAATTTTTTATAAAATTTATCTACATTTAGTTTCAATACTGACGTTTTGTGATTCTTTAATCACATCATATTGAAAGATTAGATATCAAAGAACTTACACTATATGAACATTCAAAATAAAATTAACAATGATTTCAAATTAAATCAATTCAATTGCCGATTTCATGTTGTAACGATATATATCTTGTTCATATTTATAGAACAAAATGTTACATGATGAGATACACAACGATCATAATCGAGATATGAATATTTACGAAAAGCGAGAAGCTGTGGTGTGGTGGTAGGTGGTGGTCCTATGGTTAGTGTTGATTTTCTTCTTACTATTTTCATTACGAAGGTCGAAAATAAATTGTATTGAAATATATAAATTAATATTCTTCTAAACAAAAGTCATATTCAAAAAGATTTTATGTGTTTTAATTAGATCCTGATGATAAAGGCCAACGAATTTCGAAACGTTGATCGATGCAAAAAGTCTAAAATGTTCTGATAAAAATTGACGTTTTGTTAATGTTTGCCTTAAAAATCAAAGGCCCTGATGTTCCATAAATTGAAATGTTATGTTCTTACTGCCCCCAGAAGCAGGAGGGGAGCTCACCTGCGTTGTACTCGTCGAAGAAGACGGAGCCCTGGAAGTTGTGGGAAAACTTGCGCGCGTCGCTGCTGAACTTCTTCTCGAGGTCGCGCTGCTGCAGCAGGCCCTGCAGCTCCACGCGGCTCGGGATGGACGATTTGAGCAGGTTGTTGAGGTGCGTCCAAACGAACGAGCCCACTGAGCACCCACGAAAACACTTTTTTAGTCTACTATTGCTATCGTTTTAGAGCTTCTTTAAAAATACTCGTTGGATTTGATGGATTGCTAGGCACGCTAAGCCAATTTGATAAAATATTATGAAAGAAGCCAGTACACATGGCGGTAAGGCCTTGTGGGTTGTAGTGCTACGGGATAAAGTAAACAAGAAGTTGGAAAATGAGATAGCTACTCTTGATCAGAGGATGATCTTTCAATTTTTTTTCAGCCTTTTATACTATTTCACTTTATCTACCTCGGACTGAATGGATAAAGACATCTCATCGGCACAATCAAACTCTTCTAAAATAGAATAGAATCTTCCTAGTATTAGCTGCAGCAAAAATCCTGAACAAAACCACATGAAATGATTTTCTAAAAGTAGCACGCACACTCCTCATGAACAAATAAAATACGCTGTTCTCGAGAAAAAAAATGCTTCTTTAAAATTTTAGATAACAGGAGTTATTTTAATTTATTTATGCCATATTAAGTAAAAGTTAATATTAAACACATTTTTTACAGTTTTTCAGACTCTCAATGGCAACTCGATATTTCGGGAGTTACTGCACACCCTCCTTCAGGTCTATTGCGATACAATAAAATTATTTTAATTACTAAACAGGCAATGTAATTTAAGTAGACTTTTCAAGGATTAAAATATTGACACGCAAACAAACTTTTGAAAAAAGATATTTCAAGATCAAACAGAAGAGACTCCTGTCTACTGTTATTCATTACCTCGTCTGACCTTCCATGAGGGGAAGTTTAGATATTGTTAAATTAACCTGCAATATTTCAAATTTTCATTGTATATTTTTTTAAATTGAGAAGGCTATTTACAGAAAATATTCATTTGTTCCCAATCAATGGAGGAAAGCAAAGTTCACCTGTATGTTACGAACAGAAATCTTGAAAGTTCACAGACATTATTCTTCATACAAGTGTCTTGTTCTTTCGAGAAAACACAAAAACAATGAGACAGTATTCGCTTGTATAAAAATACTTTCCTCTAACAATGCAATAAATTGAATATTTAAACTTAACGAATACAGCATACACGAATATAGCTATTGCACAGTACAACAGTTATTTACATAGATGTAAAGAATGTTGCCGTTTTATAACCCAACACGTGAATAGCAAATATTTAGCGACGACCAGTGTGTTCCATGAAATTTTGCTGTTACATGACGTCAGCTCTGTCGTAAGCAGTGTCGCACTGAGAATGAGAATTTAGTCGGTAAGTGGAGTATGAGAATATTTGGAGTAACGCAATCAAATATTTGCACTTTTTCAGTCAAACTATAAACATTTTCATTGTTCGTGGATTTACCCTGCTTTCCTGGTTATCTAACGTGACCACACAGAACCTCTCTAAAGACCGGAGGGTGCACACCTCTTGTAAATTTCTGCACCTGTCGGAAATAACCAATAAAGAGGTAATATAGATTTCGGGTGACACATGGTGAAGTGGTGAATCCGTTCGCCTTCTACTGATGGGTGTTGGGAGTTGAATCCACTGGGAATGTGTGTCGAATCCTGAAATTCGCGAATTCTCGAATCCTGGTGTCATTGACGAAAACTCTGAAAGACGCGGATGACTGTTTTAAATACTACCTAGTTCGGGATTGCTAACGCGTCGTCGTCCGAACAACAAAGAGCACACACATGACTCTGATGGTGAAAACCTACGACTTACTTTTCAATACTAGCCGACCTCAGTGTATTAGGGAGAGCCAGACTGGCTTCCTAACCGGAAGTTCATGGATGGATACATCCAGTTCGGGGCAGCGATTTTTGAATGGGCGCAACATCGTGAGTCATGTTACGCTAGTGCCATGTAAAAGAATGGCTGGCTAAATGCCCGTTAGCTAAATACTCCAGCAATTACGATTCTTATGAGATTCCAAATGTGCACAACCAGGAAACGACACATGAAGACCGATGTTACATCGGTCCATAGCTGCGAACACGCTTGTGAAAAGGTAGCGTTGGGCGATTATGTGCTTCTAATTTTGAAACTGGACAAAACGCAAGTCTCCAAAGCCCGAGGATACGATCGTAAAAACAGCAACAGTCTTTCGAATTTCTGGATCAGATTGGGGTTCGAGATCATTTAGTATTCGCCGCTTCGATTGCTTTTTCTCGTCTAGCTTTGAGAGCAAAGGCGCATGCTAGGAGAGCGCATACCTTGATTCACCTCCTCCACCTCCAGCGTGTGCTTAATGGTCTTGATGACGTTGTAGTTGGGGCAGCGCATCACCTGCAGGTAGGCGGCGATGCGCAGCTCGGGGTCGGCCGTCTGGTTGCGGAACAGCTCCAGGAAGAAGGGCCGCGTGTCCTCGCACGGCAGCCGCCTGCACCCCGTGCACACAAAGCACACTCAAGCGCGCCGTTACAGCACACGCACGAGCACTCACAGCGCTTACTAGTCCGTTATAATTATAATAAAATTATTAAGCCGATCAGATGGCCGAGATCGCTAAGGCAGTAGTGCCGTAGTGGTCTCGGACCAGAAGATCACGGATTCGAGTCTCGCCTCGGGTGTGTTTGAGTACGTCTGAATTTAATAGGCTGTCCGGGTGACGCCGCGTCCATGGCGAAGGTGCCGACGTTTCGGTCGCCATTCTGCGACCTTCCTCAGGGCGTAAAGCAGGAAGGCCGCAGGATGGCGACCGAAACGTCGGATCCTTCACCATGGATGTGGCGTCACCCGGACAGTCTAGTAAATACTGACTCCGGCCGCGGAAGCCTACGCTCTCACTTGAGTACGTCTGTATGTGTGTGTTTCACTCCTCACTATCATCATTACTTCATCTTCCAGGGCTAACAACCCTGGGGGATATAAATCGGACCCAGGAAAAATGCTGATCCTCTAATAAAAAGTTGCATGCTCCTTCCATCGAGATAATAGAACTGGGCCCCGGTAAATACAGGGTGCATGCACGCGTGGTCCAAGTTGGCCTATTTGCGAGCAAACATATAATTAATATAAATAAAATATAACGTTAAGAATCCTCTATTTGTTAGAGCATTCTCTGGCACACACGGAGTGCACATAAACACGCGTTTAGAGCACCCACATAGCCGTGGTTAAAGAGCACATTAAAGCTCACAGAAGTACACGGTCTAAGCGCTCACGAGTCACGGTTAGATCGTTAGAGCACGCTCAGTCACATACAGAGCACACACAAGCAGTCAGCTGAAGAGAACGTACATTACTAAAACAAATGTTTCATTTGTAGACATTTCGGTTCCACAGACACGAACTATGACTTAAAAAACACGTTTTATTGAGGAACAAATTTTATAGTTGGTTCATTGTTCGTTATGTTCTTAGAATTTATTAAACGGAAGTATTATGACATATTACTCATTATTATGGATCTCATATTCCATTCTTGTAATTCTGTCAATAAGGAGACGCTGTTTATGTCGGTACGTTCTCTTTGGGGAACGACAAAAGTTGTTACAAAGTTGAAAGCACTTCTGATAGGGGGTCAAAACTGATGATTTGTTTGTACGAATATCTTCTAAGGACCTTTTTGACTCGAATCATGGCTCTGTTGCTCAATCACATACAGAGTACACACAAGCAGTCAGCTAAAGAGAACGTACATTACCAAAACAAATGTTTCATTTGTAGACATTTTGGTTCCACAAACACGAATTGTGACTTAAAAAACACGTTTTATTTAGGAAAAAATCTTATAGTTGATTCATTATTTACCTATGTACATTATGTTCTTAGAATTTAATAACGGAAGTATTATAATATATTACTCATTATTATGGATCTCATATTCCATTCTTGTAACTGTCAATAAGGAGACGCTGTTTATATTTGTATGTTCTCTTTGGGGAGCAGCAAAAGTTGTTACAAAGTTGAAAGCACTTCTGCTAGGGGGTCAAAACTGACGATTCTTTTGCACGAATGGTCTTGTAAAGCCCTTCCTGACTCGAATCGTGGCTCTGTTGCGGCTCGTCGCCGGGCGGGAGGGAGGAGTGGGGAGGGGGAGGGGAGGGGGAGGGGCGTTGGCAGCTCACCTGTGCGCGTCGATGCAGGCGAGGCGCAGCTCGAGCGGGACGCCGGGGTCGGCGAGGCAGCGCCGCAGCGTCGTGCGGAGGGAGTCGGACGCCAGCCCCACGTTGGCCAGCGCCTTCACCGCCACCACCGCCTGCGGCCCACACGCGCCCGCGCGCCTTCAGCACAGACAGCCGCGCCCTTCGGTCCTACGTGTAAACGCTTTGGAGGGGAACCAGAAACTCCTCCATTCTCTTTGGCGGTGACACATCATCGGTGCCTAGTTAGACGCTCAGAGGAGACGGGTGGGGGCTCCATGTCGTCTGGGGGCTGATCAGCCCGGTTGGGTCCTGGATTCGTCCCCCGCTCAGTGATAATTGAGAAGGGAATATTCCCACGCAAGTGAGTGACGTATTACTCCGGTATGAAGCAGAAAAGTTGGTAATTTTCGACCTAATACGGGTGGATGTTTCTCAAGAGCAGGGCGTTCTGGCGTTTCTACATCCTAGCCTCACGACGCCTTACTACGATTTTAAAGGGAGGGGTGAGAATATGGCGAAAAGCTAGGTATCCTCTCCAGGGGTCTGAAACTGTCTGGTAATCACAAAGCAGGCTTCAAACACAGTATACACACCTCTATTCAACTTGCAGTCCTATCACTTTGTTTCCTAATTTATGAACAAGTAGGTTTTGTCAAAACTGGCGTACTGAAGGGTAGGCACCTGAATTTCATGGAAAAGTGACATCTATAAAAGGGATGTGGTCCTGTAATATTGATCATTCAAAGAGGTCTGATTGGTAGGATCCCTTGCTTTTCTTCTGAACACATGCATCGTTTGGCTCCCAAACCTCCCACACAGTTTTTAGTGTTATACATTAAATAAATTAATAAATAAGATACAAAATGTCTGGTCCCAACACGAGATAACTCACATATCCACAACACGGCCTTCACTGCCTCCACCACCACAAACATCATAAACTTATTCATTATCTAAGTATATATTTAAGTAATAATGTCAAAATTCATCAAGTCCAACTAATGTGCAGGAAGTTCCATTACAAATAGAATAAATCAGATCATTGTATTAATGTGAAAATCCGTCATTCAATTGATATAGTACAAAAAGGCACTTGGCAAATATGCGAAAACAGATAAATCGAAAATATTCGTTAATACCAGCAAGGTAGAGATTGCAGTTGAAGCTGCAAGGAGGGCCCAAAAGCGTGTGGTGGGTGGCTCGCCTCCGGCCAGCCCCCGCGGGAAGGGATGGGGTGGGGTGGGGGGCGGGGCGCAGCACTCACCTTCTCGAGGGGCTGGCGCGTCCAGACGCGCGCGCTCATGGCGTCCCGCAGCACGCGCAGAAGGTGCTCCATGATCTCGTAGACGGGCCGCTGGTCGGCGCAGCTGGGGTTCCAGCGGCAGTACGAGCGCACCACCGACGACACCGCCAGCACCTGCTGCGCGTCCGCGCTCTTGTTGCGCAGCAGCGGCGACAGCAGCGCCACCGTGCGCAGATCGGGCCTGCGCGCGAACGATTCATTCATTGCGATTCCGGGCGCGTCCACTGCTAAAGTCATTAGTGCCGTAAGTGTGTTGAATGTTTTTTTTAGGGAGGAGGCGAACATCTTCCCTTGCTGAATGGGATGAACGCTGGTGTAGAGCATGTTAGTGTAAGTGTGTAAGGGACGAGGAAGGAAACATCGCGCGGTCCGTTGCCCGTTTGTTAGGGCACTACTCCGGCATTCGCCTGGTGTTGATCGGAGAAACCAAGGAAAACTACCGATCAGAACAGCCGGGCGCAAGAGTTTTCCTCTAAATGTGGAGTACAACATGTGTCTTATCTTCTACAATATTTTGTTGGTGTAATTGTTTTATTTTTATTGTAGACGAAGGGAAACTTACTATCTGAATGCACCTCGTATTATATCTGGCCGTATAGCACTGCAACATCCTCCTTTCTAATTAACATTTTTAAGTGTTCATACCAATTTTTCTAGACTTACCAATCAAGAGCCTTGTTCATCGAACGATGTAGATATGTTGATCACTTATGTGGTCTGGCGCTACTGAATGTAATCTGTTGGGGCTTAGTGTTGTGCATCCTTCTACAATATGATTTATTGATGATTTATACGCCCTTTGTTACAATTATTATTATTATTATTATTATTATTATTATTATTATTATTATTATTATTATTATTATTACTATAAAAATACCTGGTGTGCATGTACTTTCTGTCAAACTACCGCAGCACGCTGCCACACGTACGAAAAATGGTAATAATTTTAATTATGGATTGTATTATTAGCAATAGTTATCTAGCCGATGACGAATATTGTCCACCGTAAGGACTCAAACCCTACATCGTCGCTGTCAGCAATGCTGAATGGCATTTCAGCCAGTAAATTAGATTTTATCATTAAAAAAATAACCAACCGATCAACGCAGTATTGCAGTGACAGTTTGTAGGGTAGTGCCAGTGTGCCATGGCACCACCAACAAAAAGGAACGAAACTATCATTTTCATCACAAATATCTGTATAAAATATCGAACATTATTTCTGGAAACAACCCTGTGTTATTGGCGATTGTTAACGCAACGTTCATTCACCCCTAATTACGGGTTATAGAGAAGTGTTTTAACGTGAGATTACAAAACCAGCTATAGATCAGGGATGGTTTCGATAGATGTTTTGGTATCGACGTCGCATGACAAACTGGCTCCACCAATAGAATTGCGCCGCTGCTGCATTGCGACGGCCGTGCGTTGTAGTTTGCCAATGAGAGGGCGTGGCGGCGGCGGCGGGCGGGGCTCACCTGGGGATGAAGGCGACGGCGAAGAGCCAGTCGTGGGCGAGGGAGCGGTCGACGCCGCCGCGCAGGATGAGGTCGCGCATCAGCGCCACGGCGGCGTTGCTGCCCAGGAGCGGCAGCGCCGACAGCAGGTGCTGGCGCGCGGTGCGGCACAGCGCCGGCGCGCGCAGGTACAGCTGTGTGAGCGCGCTCGGCGACAGCAGGCGCGCCGTGCGCAGGAAGTGCGCGAACGCGTGTGGGAACTGCGGCTGCACGTCGCCCTGCGCACCGCCACCCGCCACCGCGTCAGCGTCCACAGCCGAACATGACCCAACTGCTTCTCTTAGCCACCGTTTGGGTCATTGAGCGTGCAATATGTTTGGAGTAATCCTCCTTTAAATTTCGTCTTTTTGTCTCGTAACGTTGCAGTCAGTTATTGCCTTTTATCCTTTCGGCCAGGGATTCGGTGCCGTTAGTGACCAGGCTTCCCAGACGGTCACCTTTCCGGGAATCCGTGGTGTCTCGAGTTGAGGAACTTGCATGACTACACGAAGCGTAGTCAAGCAATCCGGCTAACGACGATTGAAGAGCATACTTACGAAGTGACGTGTCTTCAAGATATAATTCAACTGTTTTCAGATACCGTTTACCGTCTAACTTAAGAGATGTGCAATTTTTAATAGAATATTTGGAATGGTTGTGTAGGTTTCCACGGCCGGAGTTTGTATTATCTAGGCTATCCGGGATGAGCCGCGTCACTGACATGGTGGCTAACGTCTTGACCTTTACTCAGAGCGTACTGCTGCAGCAGCCGAAACGTTAGCCACCATGTCAGTGGCGCGGCTCATCCCGGATAGCCAAGATAATCGAATATTTGGAAGTTGATGGGGAAGGGTCTTAAGGATATGCCCCGGAATAAATGTTACAAATTTCTAGAGCATTCCGACAATGCAAAAATCATCACTTTCCGTCAATGAACATATGGATGGAAGTTTTATATAACAGATTTACACATGCGTTATTTGCAAGGATATTTCCAGTACATACCAATCGGGACAAATATATGTAGCTCCATATGTGTAACTTCTTTATATGAAATTATCCACTACATATTTCTTGTCAAAAAGTGGTTCGACCCCCCTACATGCCCTAGAAATGTATAATATTTATTCTGAGACACCTGTATTTATACGTAAAATTAGAAAACAAATATCACTTCTCCCCAAAGTAAATGAACAGAATTTTTAACTGTTGTTAAATAAATAAAAATGGAAATTGTTATACGTCACTTTACAAACAAGCTCGTCCATTGGCGGACCGCTAATGGTATGTCAGATAAATAGCCTTCTACTCGTACCGCTGAATCCAAACTTGATTCCCGTCTGATCCCAATGGATTTGGTGGTGGACAAAGGGGGGCCTTGTCACGTTGCCTAGGTTCTGGCGGAACTCACGTTAGTAGCCTCAAGGTGGTGGCAGTGAGGAGATGGGAAGGGGGGTTCGAACAGCCCGGACCTTATTTCGGTTGGCCCTTGATGATCTCTTGGCTTCGTCGCGGCGGTGGCCCGATACACTGGGAAATGACGAAGGACTTGCTCTCGACGTATGTGAGTAGCACATGGATTGGATTTCGGTACTAGACTGGATAACTAGTAGATCTGAGCTGTCAGGAAGGCCCAACCCAGGCATTGAATGGGGAGGTTGCCAAGAGGTGTGGATCCCCCCTGGTAAAGTACAAGTGCGAGGAAGGCACACTGCAGACCACTGGACAAAGGTGTTTAGATTAGATTTAGATTTATTTAGTCAAAAAACAGTAAAAACTGTATGTGACGTATGGGGGAGAAGATTATCTACGTACGTTTTATTGAGTTCCAGAACCCCTTCCCGTCATTATAAATGTAAATAGTTGAAAGATGAGTAAAAGTTTTAAATAAATAAATATTCAATTGGTAAACAAATGGAAAGATTAATAAATAATGCCCTTTCGTGCCAGTACGGTATTTCTACTCTTTGAGATCGATGTTTAAGGTACGAGTTTATCCAATATAGGGCGATACCACGAATTCCATATGAAGGTAATTTTGATAGCAATAATATGTTATGGTCAATAACGTCAAAATTTCGAAATATCTAAAAGTATTCAAATGGGTGCTTCATTTTGGTTCATTGATGAAGCAACATCTTTAAGAAAAGAAACAATGGCAGTTTTTGTAGATTTAGATTTTCTAAACCCGTGTTGTGAATCTGAAAACGCTTCGTTTTTCTGAGAAAAGTACAATTCGCATATAGAAAAACCTTTTTAATATTTTGGAGAAACCTGACAAAAGAGAAATTGGTCGGTAATTTTGAATTTCATTTTTGTTCCCTTTTTTAAAAAGTGGCTTAATTTTTGCTGTTTTGAAAATATCTGGAAATATTCCTGTGCATAAAGAAGCATTGAAAATGTGGGTTAACGGGAGTACTATAAAGGCAAGTTTTCAATAAACAATCCCGAAATTCATCTAAACCAGATGAATATATATTTTTTGTTTACTGTCTATTCGTAAGGTTTCGTCAGAAGAAGTTTCAGAAATAAAAATCGTGTCGAAAATTTTTTGGGAAGGTAATGATGTTGAATATTGAGGTTTTAGTCCCTCCGTGAGTTCAGCCGCAATTCTAGAAAAGTGTTGGTTGAAGAGATTTGCCACTTTTCCCGGATTACTGACTTCTTTTTCATTATCCTTTCAAAGAACATTCTCTACTAAGTAACGAGATGATGTGGTCGTATTTCATACTATATTCCACATTGCATTTCTCCTAATACCCATGGCAATAAATCATTCCAGGGATCAGCTTTGTTCACAGCAAATTCCACTTCTGTTGACTGGGGTATCGTGATGCGCTAAACTTTTGTTTCATTACGCGACGCCCGTTGTTGGAGAGACATTTTGATACCAGTTACCAGCCTTATGGACACGTCACCTATGCCAAGCCTTTATTATTATTATTATTATTATTATTATTATTATTATTATTATTATTATTATTATTATTATTATGGTTATTATTATTATTAGTGCTCATGAAGGAGTGTTATAAATGATGGAGCAAGAGTGCCACGAGAGGCAGGGGAGACGAGAGAACCCCGGGAAAATGGACCGCTAGCACTTTGTCCAGCACAAATTCCACGTGGATCGCCCAGGATTTGCGCCAGCATGGTGTGGAAGGCGTTGCAAGGCCAGGGAGGTTGGGGAGCGGAGGGCGCAGGCGAAGGGCGTGGCGCAGTACTCACGTCGTGCAGGAGGCACATGGCGCGCAGCAGGTCTCGGGAGGCGCGCAGCTCGCCGGACGTGGGCTTCGGGGTGAGGTCGTGGTCGAAGAGCAGCGGCACCCGCCGGTCCACGGGCTCTGCGCAGCAAGGAGGCGCGGCAGCCGCGTCAGCGGAGGCCCTCAGCTCCAGAGGCCGTCAGGCCCTGGCGCTCTCAAACCTCTCGCACTCACACCTTCAGGCCCTCAAGCCGTCAGGCCCGCACACCTTCAGACTCTTAGGCGAAGGTGCCCTTAGATTCTCACACTCTCAAGTTCTTATGTACTCCTACCCGCACACCAGGAGGCCTTCGGGCCTTTAGGATCTTAGGCGAAGAGACCCTCAGGCCTCACACTTTCACGCTCTGAAGTTCTCGCACCCTCACACTATGAGGATCTCGGGCCTTTAGGTTCTTACGCGAAGAGGAACTTTCACGATACCCGTCCCTCATGGTCTTGCACCCTCACACCATCAGGCCTTGACTTGCAAGTCCTCAGAACTTCAGACTCGCAGGGACAGAGACCCTCAGGCCCTTAGGCTGTCACGCTTTCATGCTCTAAGTCCCTCAGGTTCTCGCACATTCATACTATGAGGACCTCAGGCTGATAGGGTCTCAGATGCAGTGGTTTTCAGGCCTTACCGGTGTCAGGCTCTCTGACCTTCAGGTCCTTAGGTTCTTAGGCATCCAGTCCCTTACGCTCCCTGGCACGCAAGTAGCTATGCTCTCAGACTCTCGGCCCTTTACGTATTCAGGTTATCAAACTTACAGGTCGAAGGCCTTCACCTCATAAGGAAAAATTAAATTGGCACAGCCTTCTTTAAGCCACCTCTACATTATCGCAAAAACTCCCCCGTATTCCAACAGTTACCCCTCTAAACGCGATTATTTTATTTCTACTAGTTTTCCCAACGTCTGCTAAAGACTGGATTGATTCACCAAACATGAGATAACAAATCTTCCTCTAGGTGTCGTTATTGGGGGCATAGGTTTGGAACAAATGGATATATCAATTTATTCCGTGTATGCCTTGTAGTTTAAGTAATTTATGAGAGGTAAAACTTTCAGGTTTAGATTTTAAATACGTAAGATATACTTTGTATTTTTGTATTCGTCGTGACCCCTGTGATATCAGAATTCTACTTACATGTTAATACAAGAACATTCATTGAGAAAAAAGTGAACATAAAATTTAAAATTTGAATTATAGTGTAATATTGCATTGCACATTAAACACATAAAATTATACTACCATGCTTGGAAATCATCCCTGTATTTCAAGTGCTCACTTAAGTAAAAGCCTCATAAATAAGGCTTTGAAATTTATTCAATAATATGGACGCGTAAAGTTTTCAAATAGGCTGCCTTGTTTCGTGTGACTAGATCTAACCTCTTTTTTTCACCCTGCCCCATCCCCCCCTGACTCCATCGGCCGAGCACCTGGGCCACACTGGTCGTCGCAGGCCCTCAGCCGACACAGCCACCCTTCCACTACACTCTCCAAAGAGATGGCGAAGAAAAAATTGTTGACGTCAAGAAGAAGAAGAATACCCAATGTGGAGAATGAACAACTTAATTTCTCATCCCCGAATTGAGAAACGTTTCCAGGTGAAATTTATATAACGTTTCTCTTCGTCAGAACAAGGCAGACAATGAAACTGCAATGTTGGAAATGAAATTTTCAGAAACAATAATTTAGAACTAGAAAATGCTCTGATCATAGTTTATGAATGATAAATTAGGAAATGTCAACTTAGTCAAGCCAGACAGCTAATGTGTGTCATTATCAAATGATCTCATCATTGAACTGACTCTGCGATGGGTACCACCATTAAATTGTCCATCTTCATAAATATTTCTTACTATATGATTGCTGTAATCGTTTTAAAAAACGTTAAGTACAAATCTCGCAGACGGTACCATAGTTTAAAATCCAGAAAACAAGTTTAACTTCAGAAATCTTCAGAATGACAATTCATCTACTAGCTACGATGAAATTCTCAAAATTCTGATGGTCTCATTTCAATATTATCTGACAGCGATGCATGACCATAAACGCGATTATAAAAATAAAATCGTAGAGTTTTTCCCCAAAAGCGGAACAGTCGATTCAACTGCAAGTGCGAATAAGGCCTGAGGGTCTGAGCCAAATACGGAGAACGCCATGAAGATATTTTGTGATACGATGCGCCATGCACTCTGTCTTGTCTGAGCGCTTAGTACAGAAAGCTGAGAGGGCGTCAGAGAGAGGCCTGTGGTCTTTGCGGCTGTGTGCATGCGCGTCTCTACGCGTTTTTTGTATGACTGTCAGCACGACTATTTACACACCTGTTTGCGCGAGTAAAAACACGTCTTTATCTACTACGCGTGCGTCTGCGTGCCTTTGTGGGCGTGGGTCTCCACATTTGTTTCGGCGTGCGTTTGAATTTCTTTCGAGTTCGTCAGCATGACTGCTCGGGCGTGTGCACGTCTGTCTGCGCGTCAGTCTGCATGTGTTTGTCTGCGCGTGTGTGTGCATGTCTGTCTGCTCGTGCGTCTGTGTATATTTGTCTGGCGTGCTTGCGCGATTGTCTTTATTTCTGTCTACGCGTGTATCCGTATGTCTGCGTGCGCCTGCGTCTACATATGTCTGCGTAAGCGTATCTACATCTACGTACGCCTGTCTGCGATTGTTTTTCGAGTGTCTGCTACGACGGTTTTTCCTTTTCTGTGTGCGGGTGCGTCCGCATATGTGCCTGCACCTGCGTCTAAATATGTGTGCGCACGCCTGTCTGTGCTTGCGTCTGCACACGTGTGTTTGCGTCTACATATGTCTGCTTTCGCGTATGTACTTGTACGTATGCTTGCCGAAGCCTGCCAGCGAGTCCCTCCACAAGTCTCTCTGCGATTGCGTCTGCATGTTAGCCTCCGCCTACTAAACATCCGTTTATCTGAGCCTACATATTCCTGCCGGCGCGTGCTAGCGAGTGCCTCCGCAAGTCTGCATGTCTGCCCACGCCTGCATATGTCTGCTTCCGCGTATCTGCACCTACGTAGGCCTGCCGGCGAGTGCCGGCGAGTGCCTCCGCAAGTCTGCCTACGCCTGCGTATGTCTGCTTCCTCGCACCTGCGCCTACCTAGGTCGACCGGCGCGTGCCGTCGAGTTTTCCCGCCCGCGTGCGTTTGCGCGCATACCGGGCTGCGCGTGCGCGCGCGTGTCGTACCGGAGGTGTCGGCGGGCTCCGCCTCCTCCTGCAGCAGCTCGAGCGCCTGGCGCACGCGCGTCGTGGCGCCGCTGCTGCCGTTGGAGAAGGGCTGGAAGATGTGCGCCTCGGAGCAGTCGATGCGGCTGTACACGTTGTGGTCCACCCACAGGTCGCACGAGCCGCGCGACCGCACCACCGGCACGCCGTGCTGCGCCTGCAACGCCCACGCTCCCTTCGATCTCCCGAAAGACCTTTCATGTATTTGCTTCGCTGGGATTTTGGATTGGATTGGATTTAATGAAAACATATTTATAAGTGGATGTTATGCAATGAATATGTGGTAATTGTTAGAAAAAATTAGTAAAATTAAAAAAAAAATGCTTGGAGGCATAGTATTGAAATGCGAATTAAATACTACAAAATTTTACTATCAAAGCCCCCTTGAGTAACTAGGCTTTAGTGCTTGTATAATTCTTAATTTAATTACGTTACATTTACTCGTATTAATTATACCCATATCAGCAAGTTCACAAATAATTATAGTGGCGAAAAACAACAAGAAATCATATTGAAATAATTTAACTAAGGCTCTAGTAGTTGCTTAATACTTGGGCTTCTAAATATTCAAAGTCTAGTTTCCTGTGACCTCTTTTTTATTTTCAATCTGCCCCTTTCCTGGATCCGCCACTACGTACACCGCGCCCACCATCACGGAAAGATCGCGTGCCATGGTTACACGGCCGGGCCTAAGACCGAAGTCCCATGGCAATAGAAGAGAAAAAAGGAAGAAAGAAAGAAAGAAAGAAAGAAAGAAAGAAAGAAAGAAAGAAAGAAAGAAAGAAAGAAAGAAAGACGTAAAAAGAAAATTAACATGGGCAGTGTACACACTAATTTCTAAGTGAGGGTGGGAATTACTTGGTTCTTTTATAGACTGAACGTCACCCTGGATATTATCCTGCACATCCAAAAAGAGTCTCGTTCTGTTATTGCTTCACAGAAAATTAATATGACATTGTTCCATCCGTATATTGCTTACTGGCTCTACTTTTTCTGCCATGAGCGTCAGAAGTGAAAAGAAAATTACACAAGGAAAGTTACCTAAAACATTTAGATAAGCTTTAAAATAGATATTTTGTACAGCATTATCTTGTTTTCGCGCTTACTTCCTCTGAAACGGAATTCCATCCAGTTTGGAATAAAGCTATTCGGAAAATTTCGTGAATGTCATATGCCGTGATACACATCTCAACTTACCGAATGGAAAACATATGGGGTGGTCTGCAGGATGGAGTGGAACTTGTTTCGGCTGATGCACGTGGAGAAGTCCTTGGTCTTGTTGAGGATGAGGCTGGTGCCGGAGACGCGGTCCAGGCTGTAGAGGGTCTCGCACTCCCCGTGCACATCAGCCTGCAAATCGTCAAGGGCACGGACGCTTGCGGAGTTTACGTATCAATGTCTGTGACCCCTGAGACGCAATTGCACAAAGGCACATGTCGAGAATGACACAGACATTCGAAGAAATTGTTTACACCATTGTCAGAGACATTCTTGAATCTGTTGCGAGAGCCACCAATCTCGCAAATTATTGTTTGTGGGATCACACCTTTCGAAAGTGCAGTAGAACTCCATTTAATTACCGAAAATAAACTAAAATCGAGCCGATTTTTATATGTTAAAATTTGGATGTTTGGATAAAGCTCGAAAATTAAGAAAAAATATTTGAAAATTGGTAAAAAATTAACATTTTTTCTTGAAATTTAGTTTAAAGATCATAACGCACAGAAAACTATAAATAATGTCTGATTTACATAAATAAGAAAAAATGTGCGAAGGTTCAATATATACATGTGTATTAAAATTAGAAAAAATTGAAAGGGAATAGTAATACGCCGTCTAACGATGTAATATTTAAATATATTTCCGCAATGTTGAATTATTTACTTTTAAACTTTTCCTCGAAAATCGTTTCGGTTAATTGGAGTTGCACTGTATCAAAACACCCTTTATATCCTGGAATCTTCCACGCCTCTTGCCTTCTCAGGCTCGCCAAGTCTATAATCAGACCCCTCCTCCTGAACGCCTACCCAATATGGACAATTGCTACCAAATATAACATACAAAAAGTGCAAGTTACCCAAAACAAATTCTTAAGGTCCATCACCCAAGCTCCCTGGGTCATCTCCAATAAGCAACTGCACACCGAATTAAACATCAAACCAAACATATTGCCTATCTGGCCAATAACTTTTATTCGAATCTGCATTTGATCAACTAAAGCAGAAATCTTAAACTGGGAACGTCAAACTCGAATAAAAAACATGTACATGCATTCTTTAACATCTTGATCAATACAGAATAAACCAATTGAGGTGCTCTGTTTGTCTCCTCGTTAAATGTAGGTTAGCGTTAGTAGTAAATTAGATTGAAAGCCAGTAAACGCAAATGTAAAGTTGAATAATAACTGAACTTTGTAAATTGATCCAGAATATAAATAATTGTTTTGTGAAAGGCTCACCTCGACGGCCTTGTGGCTGACGTCGAAGCGGCGCATGGAGTTCTGGAAGGTGGAGAGGATGCCGCGCTTCAGGTTGAGCACCCAGCTCGTCTCGTTAGCCGCAGGGCACAGCTCGGAGATGATGCCGTCGTGAAAGGAGAACCTGCCGCGAGCGGACATATCAACACCTCACCTCTCCGACTTTGAATCCACGCCACCGTCGAATAAATTCGTTTTACTCACAACATTAACGATTAATAATATATTACTACAGTAATAATCAGCATTTTTACTAATATATGTCTCCATTTGCATGTAAGATGCCCTCAGGTTTTAGAATGAAACATTCGGAATATTTCGTGATGTATTCCGTGTGATATTTGTTGTAATAATGTTATTAAAAACTCTGCTAATTCCATGTAAATTTAATTGTGAGGAGGTCCACAGAAAATTGCTGTAGGGATATGGTACATTTTTAAACTCTGCAACAATGTTTGAAAAATAAAAGTCAATTTTTGAAAACGAATTTCTATATTTATAAAAAATATCGCTTTATTTCGAGATCCTCGCATATTAGCTCCCCATTTTTCATGGCCAATTTTTAAAAAAAGGGAGACTTATTTTAAAGAAAATATTGTATTCTAATTAAGAAGTACTATATTATTACAGTGACATAATAATATTAGTAATAAAATTACTAATAAAATAAGGCTGCATCATTAATATGCAAATAAAATGCAATGGATTTGAAATATTTTGTGCTTTAATGATTAGACGAAATTTTGTTTCCCCTTTCTTCAAAATCACTTTTATAACAACTCCCTTTAGCCAAACACCAGTCTTTTGTCAGAAGTTCCAGCAAAACAAGCTTGCAGGTTGTTTGCCAATGCAAATACTTTCACACGAGCGAACTTTTCTTACCAATGGTTGCTACTTTTGTTTTCTTCAGAATTCAAATATGTGTAGTTGTAGAAGGTGTGCAAGAATTTGGCTGCTCAAGAAAGCTAACGCAGATTGTACTTCCCATATGTTAGTTTTTACGACAAATAAACAAATAAAAAACCAATAAACAAAACAACACAAAACAAATAAACAAATAAAAGTCCGTAGCAGTGAAGAACTCACCTGAGAGGGAATTCGGAGACGTCCGCCTCGAAGCGCTGGGTGCCGCGGATCTCGCGCCGTCGCCCGTTGGCCACCCACCCCTCCCACAGGGCCACGTCCGACACCTGCCACACACGCGCGCACACAAAATAATAAACCACACACACAATGCTTTGGAGAATGCACTGAGGATTAATGAGCAATAGGTACAAAAATCACTTTGAATTGTGGTTTAAGAAAAAACACATTTAAAACTGTAAATTCAAGCACATACTAAATAATAGAGTCAAATGTAGGGGATGGAAGAAATTCGAAACAAGTATTGAAGATAAAATTAGATGAAGCTAGTGGTGTTACAACAGCAAGAACTTTTCGCAAAATTTCAAACTTTCGCAATTCTCAAAAATTCAGAGAATACAACGAAAATTATTTCTGCGCCATTTTTAAGCGTCCATCCCAGGTAAATTTTAATGAAAAATTGGAGCCGTTTTTGAGAGAAATAATTGTATAAAAATTACCTACATTTCACGCAAAGGTACGCTAAAAATAATAGTTTTGAAAAATCGTTATTGACTTTCATTCAAGATCTGTCTTTGAAGAACACATTGACGAAAGATTTTCCACACAGTAGTTGTGGAAAGACACAGAGAAACAATTAAACTTTTGCAATTTTCGAAAATTCAGACATTTATAGGAAAATGTGATCTCCATCCATTTTTAAGAGTCCTTTGCGCTATCCGAAGAAAGGTATAATAAAAATTCTGATTTTTTTCTTTAAATTTTGAAAATGTTGATGCATCATGTAAAGTACATCCAAAAATAAAAATATCCGCTTCAAACTCGAAGGGCCTCGAGTTTCTTCAGAATGATCGGCGAATATCAAATTGGGAGAAAATCATTTGAATAGTTTAGGCGCTAGCGTTGACCAAAGACGGATAGGACGGACGGGCAGACAGACGATTTGCCGCTAATCAAATTTTCGGTACCAATGACCCACAAAACGTGAATCCTAACGACATAACGTATTAGAAGAAGTAATTCACTACATATAGGATGAAAGATTTACACACTGTTTTGATACCGGGATCCCAAAATACGATTTTTTCTGCCACAGTTGTAAATTTTAAGTTACATGGGAATGTGCAATTTGGAATTGCCGAATACGGTTGCGACTTCATAGCTACTAAGCTGAAGTAATGTTACAAACGATGTTTGACTGTTCATAGATGTGAGAAAAACTGGCCGTAGACCGGGAGATCCGGATTCATTCCCAGTTGGGACAGTCAATTCCTTGAACATTCAAACATCATTAGTAGCAATATTTATTATTATTATTATTATTATTATTATTATTATTATTATTATTATTATTATTATTATTAATTTTTATTTTCACAGCTTTCTGGTACATGTTTCAGGAGTCACACAGGTATTTCTATCAAAGCATGATCTCCATAATACAATAGTTTTACAAGCGAATTAATTTTAAGAGCTAATTAAAAGTAAATAAAAGGGGGTAAATAAAAAGGTAATAAAAGGCAAACAATTCTACAAGTATGAACACTTCAATTAATTTATACATTAAACAGTAAAACAATTCTTAACATAAATATTTATTTAGGGACCCATAAATCTTCTAACTAAAGAACACGTGCTCAGGAACACAGCTTTCTGCAGAATGATATTAATGTTCGTCTCGATCCCCAATTTATTCAGAGAGTGCTTGAGAGCGATAGGTATCACACCCGTTGCTGAGGGGACAATCGGTACAATCTCCACGTCCAAGACATACCACTGCTTCTTTACATCTTGTGTTAGTTCTCTGTACTTTTATTATTATTATTATTATTATTATTTATATTATATTGATTTATTACTATAGGCCATATAACCACGCTACAGATTAAGTGTGTAATCTTCCAGGATCAGCTATCAGCTGTATCCTTGCGATTACACAAGTTGTTACGCCTTGAAGTGTTGATTATGAGATGATAGGTTGATGAAGGTGAGGACAATACAAATATGACCATGCTACGCAGACTCGAACTGCAGCCTCCTCGCACAGACAGGCTACCTGCAACCGTCTGTGCGCCCGGGCGCGACTTAATTATTATTATTATTATTATTTATTATTATTTTATATTATTATTAATATTTATATTATTATTTATTGTTGTTGTGTTGTTGTGTTGTTGTTGATGTTGATGTTGTTGAATAGGGCTTACCTTGAGTTCTCCCTCGCATGACGAGAGATAGAGCAGCGAGACGCGGCGGTCATCGCGAGCGGTGACTCGTTGCGCTCGTCCCTTGGAACAGCGCCGACGTGTTCAGCGAGTAGGAGTAATCGTAGCGCGTGTGAGGCGCATACGCGAACTTCGGGCCTCCTGCGGACACAGCGTGACGCTTTTTTAGTCAAAAACAATGAAAAACTGTGTGACGTACTGTTCACATCAAATGTAACCTCAAAAACAGTTAAGAAGTGTGCGAAATGATGTTTCTTGAGCTCTGGGACCAATGTCCTCACTCATATACATATTATGTTGAATTGTGAATATACGTAGTGATAAGCGTTTTTGCAAGATTTCATGTGAAAGTATTCTCTCCCGTGTAATAAAAACGACCAGCTTTCATTCGATAAATGACTGGCCCCCAGTGGCGGCTCCCTGGGGTACGAAAGGTAGGCACTCCCTACCCTGATGAGTACAGTACTAGTTTAATATATTGTACTCATCAGTACAAGTACTAGTTTAATATATATGTACCTTGTGGTCTCTTCTCCGCGGCTTTGATGCGAGAATTATAGAATTATATGTCAAGATTCTTGCGCGTTAGCGTACAACATTTCGAGACAAATTCGTTCTTCGCGGTAGCGATAAATAGTTCTGAAACCGTGAGAATTAATGTTTCATATTTTCTTCTTATTTAACTTCCTTATTATGCGTCTCCTAGTTCTTTATTATTCGCTAAAGTGAGATAGAGAGTATTACATGTAGTCCTTGGTGGAAAGTACAACGCGTGAGTGCTGGTGTACATATTTCTGTCTACGAGTACAACAAAACTACAATTAAAAGAGTCAAACTTACATTTATTTCAAAGTAATCATATCAACGTATGGAGAACATGCAGGTGCTCGCAGGAAAACATTTGGGGAACCGATGAGGCCCGATCTATGTATCTGAAGCCATAATATACAAAATTATACCTATTTGAACACTAATACGTTTCTTAGGTTTAGTTCTTCTGGGTACTCCCCATTTCACTAATTTATTCTCGGCACTCAGCAATATTAGAATAATTACCCCACGCACATTGCATTTAACGTACAGTTCAGAAATTAGAGCTTTTCAAAGTTGGGTTCCAATATGAGCTACTTTCACTTTTAAAACAATGATGAACAAAGTGCAAAATGTTTACACGGGTTAAAGAAGTTTGGATTATTTGAACATTGTATTATTTTTATATATCTTATAGTCATCAGCGGTATTGCACTCACATAATAGGTGATTTTACTTAGACCAAGAACCGAAATTTGTAATCGTATTCGTAAGTACCGCTTTGCCATATAAACTGCACAATTTTGTCCCAACATCCGAAAGAACTGAAGCCATTCCATGTAAAGTAGTCTAAGGTTCCCCGAACGACAACCTCGGATTTTGATGAAAGTTTTGACGAGCATCACCCAATGTCCCCATGTCCAAATGTCCCTATGTCAACCACGTGTCCAAAGGAACAGTGACGTTGTGCCTTCAAAGGTGTAAGAAGAGTCGATATATAGCGGTTTGATTGACTCCATGGAGCGGCGTTGTATAGTTTGACAACCAGACAGACTATTGTACCGACTATAGACCACTATTTGTACAACCTTTTACACTCCATTAAATAAACTAATACCAATTTTGCCTTTATGGATGACACTTTTGATGAAACTAATATCCTATGCCTATGTATACACAGCACCTATATGTACACAGTGGGCACATTGCAGCAACCTCACCAAAACAATAGTGTTAAAAATTCCAGATTTTTACATTGAATAGTTACCTTAATATTTGTGTCAAAAAAGTGAAACTTGTCTCATAACATATTAACTTAACATTGTTTCTTAATGCAAAATTTCACGCCTTTAGCTGTTATCATTACTTCATAAATTTAGTTTCCAAATTGATTTTGGCAAAAAGCCCCACATAGAGAATTTTCAAACTTGTTTTACACAAAAGTAACCGTTGAAATTCCTTTCTTGAAACCTGGAAACCTATTTCTTGAAAAAGAGTATGATTTTAAGCTCCAAAAAAGTAAATATGATCATCCACCGGATGCAATGCCCAAAATGATGCCCAAAATGCAGTGTCGTTGTAGCTAAGTTGACAAAAAAACAAGTGTTCAATAAAAATTATTCAGTTTATTGTCATTTATGTGTAGTTTTCTCAATAATTAAGAAAGAAAACTGAATTGAGTACAGAATATCATATACCACTATTTATGAGTGAATAATTTTGACTTCATGGATGTTGCATTACTGTAAAAATTGAGTGTAAGGTTGAAAATGTTTGTGATACCCCTAAAATAGTGTATTTTACCTCAAAATAGTGTACGTTTAAAGAAAATTATTTTTGTGAAATGATTTCAAATATATCACAGTATAAATATCACATGTTGAAGTTTGGAAGTGACTGGGCATGTGCTACTCAGGGTCTACTGATATTGTATACTGAAGCGACCAGAAAGGGGGAGGGGAGCAACTTGCCCAAGGCCCCGACTGAATTGGGGTCCCGAATTTTTTTTCATTCAAAAGAAATAAAAATGCATTAACCTCTAATCTAAATTTAACGCAATACGTTATTTCTCATGAGTGACTTCTGTTTATTACTTGGGGAGGAGGGACTATTTTGTTTGAAATGGAAGGCTCCCATCGAATAATTGTCCCAAGCCCTGGTTATTTTTGTGTCCTGATTGTATACATGTTATGATTTACTTTTTTGACTAAAAATCACTCACATTTAAAACAATTTTACAGTGATGATGTTGATCTTAATTCGTGAATTCCAAAAAAAAGGTGAGCTAATGTTTGGATAAAACGTTTGGTATTACATCAATAATTTTAAAACATTAGACCATTTTGTTAATTATTTAGAAATATATATTAGCATATTTATTACATCTCTTGATTTTATACAAAATATTGATGTTTCCGGGTACGTCAACTGCTACGGTCATTAGTTTCCGTCGTGTAGAGAATGTTTTATCCCGGGATGTGGCGGTGTTTCCCTCCTTGCTGGGGCGATATTGCGTCGACCTAGGATTTCCTCTTCCACATATCTCCCCACAGCGAGGCACCCCACAGCCGGGACAAGCTCTATGCTCCCGACTGGCCTCCTGACATGTGATAGTATAGTGTATGTACATGTAAGTGTGTGTGTGTGTGTGTGTGTGTGTGTGAAGGTGGAGGAGGGAATAACGATCAGGATGGAAAGATCGCACGAGGTCCGTGACCCGTTTTTAGAGTACTGCTCCTGCATTTGCGTGGCAGTGATAGGAGAAACCCCGGAAAACTACCAATAAAATGGGCACGACGCTGGAATTCTCCTCCGGTCAGCGGTTGAATTCGAGCTAGCTATATAGCTAATTTCGAAAACCCGCCATCAAAATCCACCCTTACTCATAAGTAAGAGCCCCATTCCCATACCGTCATTTCTTGCGATACTTCTTCGATTTTGACCGTTGGCCAACCATATTTTCCCAAGCTGTCTGGTGTTGGAATTCGTGGCAATGAGACGATGTATTATTTTCCAGGATGGAATTAATTTCTAGAACGTTATATTTCCTTCGTTCACTATAACCGACGATCAGGTTTACTAGAACCAAATCTTGTGTTTGTAATGTACGAGTAAGTGAAACGGGACCAGAAACTTAAGTTCGCTGTAACCGACGGTTCACTATATCCCTTTATCACTATATTAAAACTAGCGCTTTAAAAAAGATGAATTACAATTTTTTTGAAAAATGAGTTGTTTTTGCGTAATATGTGCAAAGTAATAAGGAAATTTATAGAGAAAAAAACATTTTCTCAAAAATCGCTCCATTTTTTTTGTTTACGTATCGAACATGGAACACATCATGAAAAGCAAAGGTCTCATTTTAGTCCACCCCTGAATTATAAAAAATGGTAAATTTAGAAATAGTGCGAGAAAGTAGGTCGTAAGTGCTGTTGTAGCTTCACTATCTTCCCAATGCTTTTGTTTCGTTATTTGATTTTAAAATATTTTAATTTTTTTTTAATTTTAGGCTGCCGTATGACTTTTATTAACAATGATTTGTATTTTTGGAAGTAGTGGTACATTAATGAGATACGTTATGATACGTAGAAATTAAATTAAGAATTAATGTGGTTTTACATGATGCTCTAATCCCCAGTGTTATCCAAGTATTGTTTTTGCATGAAATGTTTAATATTTGTTTTTTGAGAGGAATATTATTAAAATAATATAAAAAGCTTCGAAGAAAAATGTCATTTTTTTTCAACAGAATTATAGATATATGCAGGTTTGTAATCTAATGGTTAGTGTATCGGGCTGTTATACCCAAGTGTGTGGGTTGTAGTTATACTGCATTAAAGGCATCTTTTATCCTCAAGTACAAAAGAAGCTTCCAAGCTCAAATCGCCTGCTTCGTGGCCCGAGCCGATTCTACCCTTCTTTTCCCGCTAGACGGTGAAATTTGCGGAGTCAGACGGAAGGGCACGCCCAATGCCCTGAGTCTCGCCACGAAAAATAAGTCATCATTGAATTGAATAGAAACCGCGTCTCATAACTTTCGCAGCAAGTAGCCTTTGAAAAATGTAGTTTTACTTCTAGCAAACAATGTTCACATTAGTACATTATTTTATACACCGATGTTCTCATTTCTTATAATTGGTAGAATTGGTGCATCGTGGTCACTGTATACTAATTCTTTCCTTTTCAATTTCTTTGCAATGGTCCACTACCGAGTGTATGTTTTCCTGTAAGCGTAATGCCTGGTGAAATGTTTTGCTGGAAGGAAATTAAGAACAAAGAATTTCTCTCATATCCATTTTTAATTATTAGCTTGCGTGTTCAATATCGCTGGATAGTGTTGGTCTGTTGAACCAGAAAGACAGAGTCGAGACTTAAAGTTTAGTGTTTTTGGCTGCACATTACAGATTACATGTCCAGGTGTTCAGTGGTCGTCCAAATTAATGTCATTCTGCTCTCCAATAATAACGACTGCGTCCTGATTGGCCAGTGTAATCGTGTGAGTGTCCAACTTTGCAGTTACGTCCACAAACCTCCCGTTACAAACATGGGAAACAGTAGCTGGAAGGTACTTTTCTATTGAGAATGGAGAAATGATGGCGATCACGGCTATCTGTTAAAATGAATACCTATTTTTTTGGGCTAGGAATTGATTTCAGGTGGGCTAAGACGTGCAGCTTTAGGGATTTTTGTTTTGAAGCGTTTCCCAGCCTCTTTGTGTTGGTTTGTGCGTGAATTGGTCGATGAAAGAGGAGATTTGTGAGGATAAAGAGAGCGAAGAAAATCTGTTTTGTAATCTAAAGCACTATTTTTTCAAGTTGTGACTGGATGTTTCGAGTGCACGATTCGGAAGATTTGCAGGGTTGTGACTTGTGCCCATCTGTCTGTGTAGTGAGCAATTACGTCCACCCTTCGTAAATATTCATCTAAAGAATTCTTGACCTCTGTAATACTATTATTGATCTAAACTAATGTTGAACGAAACTATTTTTTGAGCTTCAGCAGTTCTACTCCACCTCTTGCAATATGTAGTTAAATGATGAATAAAATTATCAACTAAGCGTGGTTAGCAAATTTTCATAACTATACATTGTAGCTCCCGATATTTTTTTTATCTCGAGTAGCTTTATCCACATTTCTCTTTCAGATATATGCATTTCTTTTTATTTCCGTTTGATTTTTTTCTGTAATAAAGGAAAGTGACGAATCTGAACCCAGTTCCTACTGCGAGTTCCTTGGCATACATCTCTAGATGGCGTTGTCGACAATATAAAGCAGTGCTTCCTTACATGACGAAAGCTTAGTCAATAAAGCTGGACGCATAACACTCATTCCGATCATTCTCGGCGACTAGACCAGCGCGCCGGGACCGCTATGTCCGAGAATGCTAGATCTGGCACTACCATTATCGAGAACGAACGATATCGATACTATTTATAGTAAGGGCACCAGATCTTAAAATCCAAACACGGAACATTTTGATTTTTTGCTTAATAAAAAATCGGGACAAAACTGCATACATGCACATAACGGGTTGGCTAATATAAAACAGAGTGATTACCAGTCTCTGTATTTGATAAGGAAAATGTTTGTCTGAAAATGAAGAAAAACACTCTTATTCATTAGAACGTTGATCCGTATTCCTTAATTCAGATTGCTTACTAAGTAACAGAAACTCATAGAAGTATATACATTGACCATAGCGATAAAGCATATACCAGCTCAAATGACGCGATAGCTCATTTTTCCTTGCTACAACCACTACGGAATCTCTCCCTTCTTGATTTCCTTTTTTCCTCGTTTCCCTTTCAAAACAATACGGACAGAGACTCAAAGAAAGGGGACTGTCGCCGAGAACGTCTGGTACCCTTATGTTCTAGAAAACTTATTTGCATCTGGAAACGAACTACAGATTTTATTTTTTAGCATTGTTAAAATAATAACCCACATCCTACTCCTATCGCAACTAGCAAAAAGAGAGGTTAAAAAAACGTGCGCATAATGAAGCTACATACATTTGATTTGAAACAGTGACTCGAACCTCGTTATGCCAAAATGAGGGAAAACTCTTTTTTTTGGTTTGCCTATTCGAATTCAAGACATCTATGATTCACTGTCTTTTACTCCATTCGTTGATATTTTCTACGTGATGTACTTACCAACACATGTTGGACGTCCACATACGTTCGGGTCTCTCAGAGGATCTGTAAACGAAAAAAAATATATTTTATAACAATATATACATTGTCCAGGCTTATAAAGGAACATCGTAAATCTTATTTTACTATTCGGACATACAGACTCGAAATTAATTTTAAATAATTTCGCCTGATGACTAACGGTAGTACAAGAACTGCATTTGTAGTGCTTAAAAATGTTTATTTCAGAGTTTGAGCATAACATATTCTATTCGCTCACTAATATCTCATTTTACTATTCTTCATCATCTTAGATATTTACGAGCTTCTTTCGTAGTCGAATAATCCCAAAGAGAAGCATGCTGTTCTTTATGTGCCCGGAACACCACCGCAAGCTGTTTTAGAGCTTCTTATCACTAGGTATTGAACTAACTTACAATGCAGCAAACTCGACCAGTTAGTTCATTGAAGTACTCTGGAGTTTACGCTAACCTCCATCCCAGGCTCTACATATTTCTATCAACTATTCCACCAATTTACATATTCCTGTTCTCTCAGTGTGCGAGTGAGTGGCAATTGATCCCGGACACGTCATCTACTACGGCAATTAGTCTCGTGAATGTAGTGCATGTTATATTCCGATAGTGGCGGTGATTCCTTCCTCCTAGGCCGATGAGACCGACCTCCATGTAGGCTTGCGGGGATTTCTCCATCCATATATCTCCCCCAACGAATCACCGCGTCAGCTGGGACAGGCTCCAAGCACCCGAATGGTCTCTGGACATGTATAGTGTCTGTAAGTGTAGGACAGGATGAAGATGGAAAGGTCGCACACGGTCCGTGGCCCGTTTTTTAGGGAATTGCAACCGGCATCTGTCTCGTATTGATCGATGAAACTACGAGAAACAATCGTTAACAGCCGTTGGCCGCTAGAATGTTCCTTCATACAGTTTTCCAAAATTCTATTGTTAGTGCGTCATTCTAAAATGTCTAAAACTAAAAGGAATAAAAGCACCTCTATTCGTCATTAAATATGCTAATTCTATTGTTTTTTCAAAGCATAGGCCAATCATTTTTTGTCAATTACGCTCGAAAAGGGAAGTACTCGGCAGGTAGAGGAGATGCAAGAAATTATAACGCCCATTTTCGCCGTTAAGAGGCAATTTTAGTTGCAAAATGGAAAATTTTATTTAAAAAATCCAAAATTGAGCTTTTCAGTAATTAGTGGTAGATTTTGATGAAATTTTCTTTTTTTCTTTTCCGATTAGAACAATGCCTTTTAAAATGACAAAAAGAAATAGTCCATTTTTATTTGGCACATTTTAGCATTTTGGCTCAATTTATCGATTTTAATATTTTGATGGTACTTGCTTCAAATAATATTTACGAGATGCAATGAATGTTCATCACAGAAATCCTAAGTAGCCTATTCGATTTCTTCGCTCAGTAATTGTAATGTCAGCCGTTGTGAGTATGTAATTTAAGTTTCTTTGGACGCCTATCAGCGCCATTATCGGTTCGGCCGATTTCGCGGTAACTAAAACCAGAGATTTCCTGATTAAGAACAGTCCAACCCAAAAGTTTGCAGTCTGCGTTTACTTGAATGAAAGGAAGAAGCCTCGATTACATCAGTAGCATATCCAACACTTTCAGTTGTTCATCGGAACTGGTTTTGATCACATTATTACGTAATTTTTCTTTGCTTTTAAGGCATTTGTTAACATTTTAAGAGCATTTTATTGATCATTATGGCGATGTTTTATCTAAATCCTCCCTTAGTCATAATAAATTGAAGCGCTTTTGAAACATGTTAAACTAATACGAACGAATCACATAAACTAATATTAATTGAATGAAAAGAAATAACTGTATTCAATCATACACTTTTCATTTAACATGAAACTCACATCGCTTCTGTACGACTGTGCTAAGGATCCGTGATGCATACGCAATACTCGCTCGATTATAATATTCGTATCAATCTTGTTTCAATCATAACTACTAGTATAATAAACCACATGTTCGTTACTTCTCAAATTCTATTATCGGGCCCTTCGCCCCTTGGGAAGTTCGGCTGTAGAACTGTTGAAGTTTCATTAAGATTTTTGACGTCCCTTATCTGGGGTTTATTTAGAGACGAGCGCCGATTGCAAGCAGCGCTTTCAGCCTCCGTGGCTCGTCACCGACCCGGAACTGGGGGGGGGGGGGGCGGGGGCGGTACTAAGGGTTAGCGGTGATAGGCGGCCGTGGTTTACCGAGAAATGCAGGCAGGGCAAAGAGACGTTAATGCCCGCGAGCCTGGGCTTTCGATGACTCGCTCTCCTCTTGTACAAACCGAGCGAAAACCTGCGTTGTTTGCGTGTTTCAGTTCTATATTTTTGTTGCGTGTAAGTAATGCTCTTTTATCCTCATAAAATAAAATGATAAAATGAAACAATTGCTTATTGTCCGTGTCAAAATAGCCTATCACAGGAGTAAGATGCATTTACGAAAACATCTATATTTTGCATGCCCAGTACTTTGTCCTCAACTAGGAAATTAATTATCTTTGACCATCTGTTTGTCCTACTGCATGACGTCGACTCCGATTTTCGAATTCTTGTGTTTCATTTGACCTCCTCTTAACGTCTGAAATGTCCTGATAATCAACGAGTTCTATTCAAAGCAACTAGGTTCAGCTACTGTATCTTTGAAATGAAGATACAGTTGATTTAGACTCTTTCATGAATGTAGACATTTCGGCAAATATCCGGTTGACGAAACTAAACAACCGTCGGCGAAATTTCCTCATATTTATTTGGTGAGTCCTTTAGGAATGAAAGATAAATGGCTACATTCAGTTCGGAAAGAAGAGAAGCAAGGAAAACAAAATTTATAAAGGCAAACAACAACTGGTCAATAGAACTGTTTAGCTTCAATCTAAAACAAATTTTTAAAATAATTGTAACGCTTTAGAGACTTTTGTATCCTCTCTACATAAAATATTATATTGGATCGTGCACGTACCAATATAAATTAAACTAAATTTAATTAAATTCAATTCAACTATTATTATTATTACTATTATTATTATTATTATTATTATTATTATTATTATTATATGATAATCATCATCATTATCACAGCGTCTTGCAGCAGCAAAAATCCTATTGAACAAAACCACACAAAATGGTTTTCCAAAAAGTTGCACGTACACATCTCAAGAACAACAAATAAAATACTCTCGTATTACACAACAATCAATTAAACATTTTAACAGAAACAATTTTCACGAATACTTCAATAACATAAGGACGGTGAATAAAGGAAGAAAAGAGTAATTTTGACAAAATTTGATAACAAGAAATATTCGTTCCCGTGTATTGTTTGCATCGACAAATGAGTTGCAAATTTTGGTACTTTTCTGTACTGCCTCAAAGAAATATGCGAAACTGGTTCAAAGGAGGAAAAAAGTAATTCTATGAATTTGTTAAATTAAATTTTATGCGTTTCGTTCTCAATTTATCATTAATTGAAAATTTGTTAATTTGATGTACACGCTCATTCTGCAAAACAAACTATTTCATATGAAACATTTGTTAATGTGTAATCTCTCAAATTGTCAGATGGTATACTAATGCTGCTTCGAACTATTTTCAGTTAAACACTGGAGGCAGGTAAATTCGCCATGTTTTTTCTGTCGCGCTTCTCATTGCACTGCTTCCATGTGAGGACGCGGACGCAAAGAGAGCCACGGCACGCAGCGGTGTTCGGCGGGGAAGCCTACCTTGTACCTACGCACCCTGGTTTGTCAGGGGTTTTGCAAAAATCCCCGCCGGTGTATGATGGTTGTGTCGGGGTGGGGTAGATCGAACACATCTCTTTCCCGCACGGCGCGCCAGTCCGGGTTGGGGGATGGTATGATGACGATGATGAAGATGATGGTGGTGGTGATGAGAAGGAGGAGGAGGGACCGCTAAAGTTGGCTCAGAGCATCAACTGATGTCACTGATGATGAAGATGGTGGTGGTGATGGTGGTGGTGAGAAGGAGGAGGAGGGAGCGCTAAAATTGGCTCAGAGCATCAACTGATGTCATTGCAGTGCCTCAGATCGTGAGACCCTAGAGTTCGAATTAAGACAGTGGCAGGATTTGATGTAGCTGGTCGAATTCAGTCATTGTATGTAGAAGGATTCTATCGGCCGGCTTCTCTGATCGGTAGTTTTCTGTGGCGGTCGACGGCCGGAACAGTACCCTAACAATCAGGCCACGGACTGTGCGCGATATTTCCTTCTTCTTCCTTGATCTATCCTCACCCTTGACTACCCTACCTTACACTACCGTGTCACTACCCTACATCTGTCGGGAGCTTAGAGCTTGTCCCGGCTAGGGTGGTGCCACGCTGGTGGAAGATATCTGACTGGGAACCACCAAGACGATATAGGTCGGCGTCGGATCTCGCTATCCAGTGGAGGAAGAACACCGCCTCATATCGCGATAAAAATACTACACTTACACTTACGAGACTAATGATTATATAAATTGACGTGCCTGGAAACAATCAATCTATCTTTCGTGAAGTCGTAGGCGTCCGCGGCCAGAGTCATGTGCGTGATCTGGGCTGTCCGGGTGACGCCGCGTCGAAAGCTGTGTTGCCGACGTTTCGACCATCTTGTCGTGGTCTTCCTCAGGGCAGGCATACCAGCCCTTACATCACGCACAATCTATCTTTCGTTCACTTCACCCTCCACGGCCTGGAGGGAGAAGCGCGCTCGCCGCCTTCTGAGCTGCGCTGCGCCCAACCACACGGCAGGCCAAGGCGTGTGGGCCGCGGGCGCGGGCGGCCACGCGGGTGGCCTACCCGTCGCTGCAGCCCGCTGGACCCCGCGCGCCGCGTCACGCCGCTTCCCGGAATAAAAATACCGCCGTTATCGCTGTGGCGCAAACGCTGTTATTCAGAGATCGCTCGCCTCATGCATGGCACGAGGAACGACCAGGGGGAGGAGAGGGGCAGTGGGGTGGGGTGCGAGGCGGGGAGGGGGCGAGGTCGCAGAGTTCGCGAGACAGGGGCTTCTCGGAAATAATTACTAGATAGGTTTAAGGCAACTGTCAATTTCACTCTTTTGAAATGATCACTCAGAATTCAGAATGACCACATTTCATGATATCAGAAAAAAATCTTTATGTTGCCTAAAATGCGTATTTCACTAATCGCACTTATTTCACTTGGCACTAAATATGCCTGTTTGAATTGAATTAATGCGTTATTTTACGTGGCGAGACTCGGGCCATCAGGCCCGCTCTTCCGTCTGACGACGCAAAAATTCATTTAAGTCGAAATTTACTAACTAAGGTAACGTCTCTACGTTGTCTCATTAATGTTATAAATTAGAAAATGAAAATATATATTAGGGTAGTATGTGAGCATCGTCGAATTATCAGCTTATCAAAAAAATATTATATTGTGCATGTTGAGTTATTTCTTTCAATGTATTTGCAGCTGCGTTGTATTTGTTTTTAATGTATTTAATGAAGTGATGGCAAATTTAATTAAAGAGTTAGAATGAAAATTAATATCCATTTTCAACACACACACACACACACACACACACACACACACACACACACACACAACTGCCAACGTAAAAAATCTCGCCTTCAGTTTAGTTGGATTTAAGCATCATCTACTTAACTGTCGCGTGTCTCATAGGTATAATCAATACCAATAGATATAAAATCAGTTTTCCAGTTCTACATTTTTATATAGCAGAGATGATATCTCGACATTCCATTTTACCCCCACTATTTCGGCCTTTTCTTGTGTTTCAGACTGAAGCCACGAATCCTGACTAGAGCGTTCTTCCGGTTTAACTCTAAAAATGTTTAACGAAATGGTACTGTTTTGCAATTACACAACTTAGCTTGAAAATATAGTTTGAGCAAAATTTATCTTGATATGAGGTCATTAGCGTGTCAAGAACATTTCTTTCTCAGAATATTAAAGGACGTCACGAAACAAGTATTGATAATACAGTATTGATACAACAGATAAACATGATACACAAGTATTGATATAATAGAAGAGTCTTTCACTTTCTGTGAAAAAGGGATTAACCCGAAATGTCAACATCATTTTACATTGTGTTCTGAAAAAGAACAATATCAAACGTCCTGATCCCTAACGGATCACGTGAATAGGAAATCACATAGCCGGAGGTTGTATCGTTTTCTTTCAATTTATGCGAGCATTGGAAATCATTAATATATTTTTTTCACGAGTTTGTGCGTATCTAACGAAACCAAATACACCTCTCTCTGTCTCTGTCTTTCTCTCTCTCTCTCTCTCCCTCTCTCTCTCCCTCTCTCTCTCTCTCTCTCTCTCTCTCTCTCTCTTTCTCTCACTCACGGCCGGAACCTCCATGTTTTACTGTCAATTTCTGCGCACATTGGAAATCGGTTTTTATTTTTGTGATATTTTCGAGTTTCTGGGTACTTAATATATATATATATATATANNNNTATATATATACGGAAGGTGTGTAGGTGGAATTGCACATCAGTGCAACATACACATATATCATATAAGATGTGGCAAGGTTGAACCTTCCGAGAACAAGATAACGGCACTGCATAACCCTGCTCTTGACCAATATGACGTTTTGCTGAGACTGAAATGTATTTCCAACTTTATATTTTATGGTATGATTGCCATAACAAGTAGATACAGGTATCTTTTTCGACCATTAATGTTCATTTTTCAAAAAAGAATGTTTTATTTGTCATATAAAATTACAACATTATTTAGAATGTATTTCTTCGACATTACTGTCACAATTTCATCAAAATATATTTTGACTTCGGGAGATTCTTTACATGAAATCACCGTGACATTTTCATTTTTTTTCTTTTTTAAAAATGACTACCAATATTTTCAAAAGTTATTGATCGAGTCGAAAAAAGTTTGTAAATGTGGTATAGTTCTGATTTTCATTAAGACCTCTTAAATTTTGAAAACTGCAAAAGTTCAAATTTATTTTCGAACCTACCTTACACCTGCAATATTAAAGTCATATGTCTTTTTCAAGGCAATTTATCCCTCAATTTTAGATCTTAAAATGATTCTTAATACTAAAAAATTGTATTTGTTGTATAATAACTCAAAAAAGAGGAAAACGTTCGCGAAACTTACCGCGCATTCCAACCAGTGGTATTTTGGTATTACTTTGCAAACGAAATTAAGTTGCACAGAACAAATTAAGTAGCGAAAGTCTATTGCTATAGGAAACATATCCACTTATAAGAATTAATTTGAATTTTTCAGCCAGAATAAAAAGATGTGTCAAATGTAATTTTGACATGCAATTTTTTTCATTTCACTGAATTCAAAAGTATAATATCTAAAGAACATGCATACCAAATTTTAAATATTAATTCGTTTTAATTTCTGTTTTTTCACTAACTTGTGCACCAAATAAGTGTGCCAACCAAGCTCCAAGGCTTTGTTGGTATTGAGCCACCTGACATCGGGCAATACGAATGTAGTACGTTGTACGATGGACGTTGAGATGAAAATATATGCAAATGAAGCACTTGAACGAAACAATTTCAAAATGGACTTTACAGGAGAACATTAGTATGGAATGGCATTTTCTATCGTACTTGGCATCAGAATGTCTTTTATAAATAGTTAACTCTGCTTACAGTGGACCTGTGTAAAACAAAACAAATATTTTGTTCACTATATCTGTTATCCCAAAATAAAATAGTTTGTCCTCGATTATTGATTTGATGATTTCAGAGGTTCGGTAAACTATACAAACACCGCATTTCAAAAACTTCAATATCTTCATTTAGCCGTAGACATTTTTAGTGGGGAGATCGAGTTGGCTGGCAACTGTTATGGGTTTTTAATTTCTTTACGCAATTCGGATGTAATTTTGTTAAGTTTGAATGTACCAATGGAAACTATATTTATAGTGCTATCTTATAGTTTTTATTCGTGAATGTTTGACTATCGAGCATCTATAATAGTTGAAAGTCAAAGCAAGAGGTGCTAACCTACGAGACCAGTTAAGTATCTGACAATTTTCAATAGTTTGTAATTTTTAAGTTGCCTATACTGGAACAAGATCGAGGTATTGAAATAAGTAATTGAAAATGGAACAAATTAAAAATGTTTGTTCAATGAATATATATCAAAAGAAGTATGCTAATATCCCATTCAAATTTGCATGTAAAATTCACTACTGTAGCCCAAGATTCTTGAAGAAACTACGAGAATATTCTTAATTACGGCCATTATTGGCACTTTTGCCACAGTGTAGATAAAAGTAGTAGAAAAATCGTTTATATTTTGGGTGGATTGTTGGTGGACAGAGGATGCAGCTTGTTGAAACTGTACCAACCAGCGTCGAATGGAATAATTGATATGAGATGGCTTCAAAGATAATAACGGAAGTAAAAACTAAAAACTGTCACGAAAATTTACGCTTCGATCCGAAGCATCACGGGTTGGAGTGTCACCTTGGGCATGGTTGTTTGTACCTTCTCACTCATGTATATGTAGTCGCGGAGGGCCTCACGTTCTGTAGAACCCATAGGAGCCCGCAAGTGTGTTCGTATCTAATGTATGGTGCTACATGCGTCCCATCGGCACGTGATGGTTACGCGGCTATCGGATGGATAAAAACCCTAGCGAAGAAGAAATCATGAAAATCAAGAGTTTGGTTGACGATTATATTAAGAAACGAAAAGAGAGAAGCAAAATATTTCCTTCCCAATATTACAAAATACGGGAAATGAACTACGAAAATATTTCTTGAAGCTCTAACACACTTCACGATTCCCCAATCGTTGCCTGATCATACCTAAATTTAAAGGAAAGAACCGTATATTGCATGCATTTTGTGGTTAATGAAATATTGATGACGCCAAGCGAAAATAGTGCCTGTGTAGTTGGTTTTGAAATGTGAACAGAATATTCAGAAGCAACTATAATGCGCTAAAATATGCTATGTAAGGGCAAAGTGTTTCTTTTTGATCATGTCTTGAAGTTATTTCATCATTAGCAAATTACAGACATTACAAACACTTTGTTAATATGACTTCTCATAAACTTACGGATCGTAGTGATAGCAGAGGTCGTGGTAACAGGAACTGATCACAGGAGTGAGCGCCAGTCGGGATAAGTTGTCAGCATTGGACTGGTCTCCCGATATTTTCCCGGCAGGACTGCCGACCCATTCACACAGGGTAGGGCATGTAAATGTGTGGATATGTAAGGGGAGAGGATTCAACAAGAAAGGGAGGAAAGATTGCGCGCGATCCGTGGCCCGTTTGTTAGAGTACTGCTCCGGCATTCCACCTGTGTTTATCGGAGAAAGTAGGGAGAATACCGATCAGAGCAGCCGGCCGCTAGAGTTCAGCTCCGGAGAGCGGCTGAATTGGACCTAGCTCAGTAGTACTGATGTGTGAGTGTACTATTAGAGTAACTGCGGCTTCGCAGCGACCGGGAACGCCGCCTCCGCCCGCCCCCGCTCCGCCCTCCGCCGACGCAACGGCGCGCGTCACCCCGACCGTCCCCGTGCCGGGGCCCGTCCTCTTCCCCGTCCCCGGCCGCAGCCCCGGCCGCCGCACCCGTCCCGTCAATTGGACGACGAGCGCCTAATTGGGGAGGGGCCCTGTCCGAGAGGGGGCCGTCCCGCCCACGCCGCGACGCGACGGCGGCCCACGGGAGCTGGGAGGCGGGCTTTACCTTTAACGTTCGTGTGGACCACTGAGAGACCAAGCTCCGATTATCACAATTCCGATTCGTCGATAATATGTTGCAAGATTCAATGGAAGATTGGGTTAAAGAGCATATTTGCAATAATAATTGTTCTTTTTAACTAGGGAATCTGGGAAACGGATCATTTCGGCGGAACAGAGACTCAACAAACGCCGATTTTCTCCACACGGGTTTGTCGTCCACCAAATGTATTTAATCGTCGAAATCGTAATGTAATATTGGGGCCAAAAGTAAACTGGGCCAGAGGTAGCCGAATTACTATTCTTGAGAGAAAAAGCGATTAGCGATCTCCGTTGTTGGAGTGGAGAGCGGTCAATACAATCACGAGGTTTTGTTATATATTCTTTAATTAATTAGATCGCTTTTTATTATGATAAATAAATAAATATGTTGTCTGGTATCAATACTTTTTATTCAGCTTATGATCGTTTCGATCGCATAGCGATCATCCTCAGAGCTTGCAGCTTCCGTGCAGAAAACGAAGTTCCGGGCAGAACTCATCGTCGTGTATCAGTTTTGTCCGGTCATTTCATTAAGACGATTATAACTAAGACAAAAATTGACCGAAAACCGCTAGTGAACTAAAACATAGAAACAATTTTCGGTTATATTCTCAACCCCAATAAGGAATTGTGAACACTTACGACTCTTTGTTCCGCCGTACCAATTTCAATTCAATGTTAGATTGGTTGGTTATTTATTTAGTGTTTCCGTAAGGGTTAATAATGTTCATTAATTCTGTAATTGTTTGAGCATGTTATATCCTTGGAGGTGTCGGTGTTACTCCTACGCTGGAGCGTGAGGTTCGGCGCGAACGTTAGCATACCAGTCTTCCTCCTCCAGGCATCTTTCTTCTCCTCAGCGAGGCCCCGCCTCAGTCAGAATAAGCTACAAGCTTCAGAGTAGTCTCCTAACATATGTGGTACTGTATATAAGGGGAGGGGAGAGGGAACATATTCGTAAAAATCGCGTACATTCCGTGGCCCGGTCGTTAAGGTGCTCCTATATTCGCCTGCTCTTAATCGGAGAAACCACTGAAAACTACCGATCAGAGAAGCCGGTCACTAGAATTCTCCACCGGACGGGTTGACTTCTACCTAGTTACATAGCTACCGTCGAAAATTCATCACTGTCTGAACTATAACCCGAGTGTCTCTTGGCTTTTCGAAATTCTGTCGTCGTTGCCATTAACTATGAATTATAATGACTCTCTTAAGAAACGCCCGTGTTATGCATCAAGAAAAACTCGACCCACTGAAGTCGCTAGGAATGGGGAGAAAATCAAAGTGAACAGCGGACCTGGCGAGCAGCCGACGAACGGGAATACTTTTCGCAAAGCGCTTCCCGTGAGCGTTTCCGGCCCTATTGTGCTCATTATCTGCCGGCCCAAGCACGAGGACAGTGGGGCATCGTGGGGGAGGGTGCGCTTGAGGCAGCGCTGGGGCGAAGGACAATGCCCCGCACCGCAGGGACACCCCTCCCCGTTCATGCACGTCGCCGCCGCTTCAGATAAGATGGCTGATTCCGGAAACTAGGGATTAACTCTCTTTTACTACGCATTTTCTACACGTGTATTGGCTGGGTCGATTTCAACACTACCTGAAGGAGAATTCTAGCAGCCGGCTGTTCTTTTAGGTAGTTTCCCGTGGTTTCTCCCGTCAATACCAAGCAGTATCATAATAAAAGATCCAAGGACCGCGTGCGATATTTTTTCATCATTTCGGCCCTCACCTCTCCCCTTTATCACCAACACTTACACTTTCATGCACTAGACAAGCACGTTGTGCGTAGTCACGTAGGAGACCAAACGGGCGCTTGGTGCTTGTCCCGGCTGGGGAAGTGCATCGCAGAGGGAGGTTCCTCAAAGGGGAAACCCCGCAAACCGACTTGTATGTCGGCGCCGGATCTCTCGTTCCAGGGGGACGAACACCGCAATTTTTGGGGATATATGATGCACAATACCTCGGAAATTACTGATAAATCAGTTGACATGTTCAGAAACCACAATTAATTAATCGCTATAATATACTATGAAAATTAAGTCAAACACTTAAATACAGGATTCAGAATTAAGAAAAATCTGTTTATAAATGAAGAATATTACTCTACCTCTATGAATCCTTCAAAAATCTAGTGTGAAAATGATTTGGCTTTCTCAAGGTGGTGTTCGAATAAACAAGATGAAGTTATATGTGAAGATTTTTTGTGTACGTCTGCCGACGTTGAGTTCTTTAGGTATATGCGATTTGAAATAAACCAGGGAGATTTAACCACAGCAAGGTCCGGACAAGGAATTCCGTTTAGTGGAGAATTGTCTTAGAACAGCAATCATTCGTTCTCAATATTCCTGTTTATTTTCTTCGAAGAACAAAGAACGCCTACAATAAGGAACTCAAAGCAGACCTGAGTCAATACCAGTTGTGTTACTTAACGATAGGATATTTACGCTCTCGTTTACGACTGAAAATATTTGTAACGCCCGGGCACTGGTGAATGATCCATTGCCCTCAGCCAACATTAGCGAAATTGCTAGAACTTCTCTCTTTGGCATCATACAGGCTCCCAGAGTTGGCATTAAATTTTGTCCCTTACATTGGCAGGCAGGGAACGTGATAACACCGCCCTCAGTAAAACTTACTAATTTCTTAAGTTCTCCAGCTAAGCGAATATAGGATCTGATTAGAAAGGGCATTGTCGAAGAATTATAACCGACAAAGTGGCTTAGGGCATCAACTGATATCACAGTAGTGCCTTTGGCCGGGAGGTTCTGGGATTCGAACCTGGAGAATGTACCTGGTGGGTGTTACGCTGATGGGAGATACCTGGTTAGGGAAATCCCCGCAAGCCGATGTAGGACAGCACCGAATCTCTTCATCAAGTGGGGGAATATCACTGCCACCTTCCGCGACAAAACATACACTATACTAACGAAACTAATGACCTTAGCAGTTGACGCGCGAGTTTAATTGTCCTGGGCATTTAGCCAGGATTATTTTACATGCCACAAGTACGAGAGGCCGTTCCGCACTTCGAAATTTCCAGCTCCTCATTCGTAATCGAATCTGCACTCCGGGATTTGGGAGGTCAGTAAGCTGTCCACTCACTGACCTAGTGTGCACAATTGAACATGTTATATCTGTTAGCCTGCCTAAAAATGCTGATGAACAAAGCCGAACGAATTTGTTCTCCAAATAGCACTACACATAATGCTCAAGAACTACAAATTAATATACGCTCGTGTAACGCTAACATAAATTAAATATTTTAACAAAAATAGCCATCACGAATAGTACAATAATACAGAATATTACGAATAGAGTAGAGTAGTTTTTTTACATACCACGAATATACTGTGGTATGTAGTGCTATAGAATGGCTCACACGTTCTCATAGTAAAATTTTCTAATTTCCTAGGTGGGAACGGCATTACATTCTTGACCTAACTTCTGGCCAGCTGCCATCTATGGCAACCCAAAGTACATTTTTGGACATTTTATCAATTTTTCGGTTTCTTAATCATAGAACCGCAATTTCACTCTAAGAATATTAATGAAGAGTAAAACCTTGTCATAAATGGCAATTTTCAATGAATCTGGTACTACTTTTTACAAAAATGGCGAATAATCGTTACTGTAAATGCGAAAATTGAAGATTTTTTCACAGAAAATTTTTGAGTTTTCGAAAAACATTATTTCAAGTCAATTGAGGTGCTCGCAAATGAGCAAATTAAAGGCGTGAAAGTATTTAAACAAAATACATTTGTGTAATTTTAAAAACAAACAAAGAAAACAGAAAAATTAACTTTGTCATTTTAACAGTGCAATTAGTACTACCTGTTGGAAAGTTTGAAGAAATATTTGGAGCTCGTTGTAACAGAAAAGTGTTTAGTTAAACTTTATACGACAGTATTTAAAGCACATGAACTCATGAATACAATAATGTGAACACGTTGCCGCTAATGTAAATCTTAACGACGTGAGAGACAGACAAGAAATATATTTTTGTAATTTTTGGAAAAAACAAAAGAATAGAGCACTGTGAAGTTAATGAAATCTTATAGTGTGCATTTAGCACTATCCCTACACCAAAAGTTTAAAGAAAAATTTAAACTGTTTTTGTCAAAATTGTGTTACTTAATTTTTAAAATTGCAAATAATGCACGCAATATTGCGCAAAAACTAATAAAATGTTCAAAATGTACTAATTAATGCAAGAACTAATAATGGTCAACAAAATCATTTGAAGGAAAAATCCCTCTCGTCAATTGTGTACACTATGTGATCAAAAGTATTCGGACATGTCCAAACACCATTGTGTTATAGTGTGGTCGTGTTTTTCATGGAGGGGGCTCGCATTCCTTGTTGTTTTATGTGGCACTATCACGTCACAGGCCTACGTTGATGTATTAAATACCTTCTTGCTTCCCACTGTTGAAGCGCAATTCGGGGATGGTGATTGCATCTTTCAACATTATCGAGCACCTGTCCAAACTGCACGGCTTTTGGTGGAGTGGTTACACGACAATAAAATCCCTGTAATGGACTGGCATGCACTGAGTCCTGACTTGAATCCTACCGAACATCTTTGGGATGTTTTGGAATGCCGACGTTCCTGCCAGGCCTCACCGATACATCTCCTCAGTGCAGCACTCCGTGAAGAACAGGCTGCCATTCGCCCAGAAACCTTCCAACACCTGATTGAAAGTATGCCTACGAGAGTGGAAGCTGTCATGAAGGCTAAGGGTCAGCCAACGCCCTATTGAATTCCAGCATTACCGATGGAGGACGCCACGAACTGGTAGGTCATTTTCAGCTACGTGTCTGGATACTTTTGATCACATAGTGTAGTTGTATGAAGACGCCTATAAAAATTCATACTAGTTCAATTTTCGAAAATTCAGAGTTAACCGTGAAAATCGGACCTGTGCAATCGTAATAAGTATATTTTACTCTATTCTTACAAGATATTTGAAGAAAAATTTTGATACTTTCCGTGGGGCTTCATGTAAAGTACACCCGAATTTTGAAGAAGGTTTTTCAAAATCGCAGAGCCACGAGTCGAGCCAGATCGACCGGGGATGTACATTTTTTAAATCCTACTATGGTTTAGGCGCTAGTGATGTTCACACACGGACGGACAGACGGACAGACGGACAGAGGAACTGGAAGATGGACAGACGGAAAGACTGACGGACGGACGTTTCGAAAAAATCACTTTTTTGGTATCAGGGGACTCCAAAACGTGTATTTCCATTATTATGTCGAAATCGAATATCCGCAGCATTAATAACTTCCTATATAGTACGTGTATACTCCGTAAATACATATGTCTGCGAAAAAGTTAACTAGTGGCGTTACAGAATGGCACAGACTTTCCCGTCTTAGTTTTATATTTCCTTTAGTCTCAGCTAGCTACACAGAGTTGCTACATACTGTTGTGAGCTGCCATCTATGGCCGCTTAATGTACATTTCTATTTAAAAAATCTGAATTTTTTGGTTTCCTAATAGTAGAACGGCAATATTATTGTATGAAAAAAGAAAATCCTCGTCCTAAATGGCAATTTACGTTTCAAAATTTGGATTCGGTTTTTAAAGATGTCGTTTAAACACTAGTGAAAATTCGAAATTTGTAGCTCTCTTTCACAGAATATTTTTGAGTTTTCGAACTTCATTTAAAGTAAATTTAATTACTGTAACTCACAAATACCATTGTGTTTACAAATTGCTGAAAATATGCATATCAACGGCGTGTAGATTTTATCCCAATGTTTAACCAAAATAATAATTCATATTTAAACTACGAAGGATGTTCAAAAAGTAATGATAAAACGCTCTACAGAAGACAATTTTTAATTAAATCTTCCAAATTTACATGCTCCTTATCGAAGTAACCTCTCTCAGTTCTAATCCACCACCGTTCCTGTCACTTTTTTAACACGAACGCCAAGCCATCTTTCCTCAGCTCCTTGCAGCGCGCCTCCACAGCTTTGATTACCTCGCGATTTTCCTTGAATTATCGTTCTTTGAGCGGAAACTTGATTTCAGGGTCCAACCAGAAGTCGCAAGGAGACAAATCTGAACTGTACGGTGGATGGGGGAAAGCCGCGATGCTTCGAGCGTTCAAGAAATCCACTATAGTGCGAGCGACGTGCGGCCTCACATTGTCATGATACGTGTCGCATGGACAAATCATCGCGCACAATCGAAAACGCGCTGCCGATTGAAATGTCGAAGACTGCGGCAAGCTCTCTAGCGGTCATTCGTCTCTCTTCGCAAATAATAGCGACTTTTCGGTTCTTCCCGGGTTTCACCAAAAATGTCACGTTACAACGTTGCTCTACGTTTTTATCCATGCTGGACATGGTAGGCGAATATTTAATACACGTTACGTGAAAAGCCACATTCACTACACCGGTCAACTTCAAACTAATAGTGTTGTTGGCTAAGCGTATAGATTACACGATGGTATTCAGAACTGTCACTCTTTGCAACACATTTTCCCTCAGGGTCCCTACTGTCATTACTTTTTGAACAGCCATCGCATATAAATACACACCTACAGTAATTATTTTAACCCTAAACCGGCGCTGGTGTTATCGAGAGTATCGAGGAACGTAATGATCATTAATTCCTGGTCTGGCAGTAGTGTACACAAACGGACAGACAAGCGGACAGACGGACGGACGTTTCTTAAAAAAAGAAAAAAGATGATCAGGTAACCCCAAAATTTGTATTTCCATTGAAATCTCGAAATTGACATTTCCGGATGACATTTGGACATTTCCGGATTCTTTTGATCACATAGTGTATATTATTATGAAAATGCAATGATCAAAAACATGTTAAATGAAATTTTGAAATGATAAATTTGTTTGATAAACAAACATTTTTTATCATTCTTTTTGTACGAGAAATGCATTACCACGTTTGTAAAAACCCATTTTCTTCAATCGTTTATTCGTGAGGACTGGTGTTGGCAGGCAACTAGGTGGTGATTGTGGATCCCAGTGCCCACTCAGCTGTAGGCTGGAAGTCGGAAATCATGCCCTGTCAGGAAGCATGGCGCTCTTTCGTTGTGTCTGAATTTGCAGCATTTCAAGAAACTAAATTATCACAGTTTTCCCGTTACTTTAGTTTATACGGTCCACACATTAAACCCGCAGGCCTCCTGTCCATATTTTTATTTTATTTGGCAACCGTCTTTTCATGAGCGTGGTTGTTAACGTTTGTGCTATATCTGGAAACACAGATTGAGTTCACTTTCGTTTGCAGTAGCTTACTGAAGATTTCGAGTTTTATCTTCATTTTTATGTTGTTCGCAAAGAGATTTACTGGTCCAAATTTGTTTCATATTGTATTATAAATCAAGTATCTTCTGGATCTAGATTTTCTGTAGCATTCGATCACTCGAAGTATTCTGATGCCTTTCAAGTCTCGAATTCAGAAACCATGATGCAAAGAAAAGCAAGCCTCCTTCCTAGAGATTGGTTTTATCGTCCCTATTTGATTTTTCTAGTGGATAGAAATGAATACATGAGGATGGTAAAATTCCTTATGACCTTTGAGAAAATTAATTTCGAGAATATACTTGGATAAATGTCTTTAAGAATTATTTGAAAACAATTAGAACAAACAATTCACGTAAACGATAATTATTTTCTAGAAGAATCCCAATTTCCTAATTTATTAACATTTTTTTTGTTATTTACATTTTATTTTATTTACAAAAATATTTTTGTAAATAAAACAGACACTCCTTAATGTCTCAATGTTTCCAATCGTACATGTATGTTACTACTATATATACATTGTGTCCATTAAAAATAGTTACAAATCAGAGATGTGCGTATCCATAGTTGGACGATAGCATCACACACGCAATGCTGGAGTTGGGTGACGCAGGAAATGTAGTCCCGACCTTGACGTCACGTTGGCATTCGCCAGAAGTGGATAAACGCCCTCGTGTGTCGTGTTGCAATTGCGATTGTGCAACGAACCTATTGGCGCACGTTATTCGCCATTACTCACTCAAACCAAATGATTCCCTCCTAATCAACGCAAGCTCTTTGCATTAATCGTCGAATGGATAAATGGGGCGCCGTCGTTGATGAAATGCGTGCGTAATATTGTTTCACAATTCGATCTGTTTTGTCACGCATGCACGCGTGATGAGTCTGTTCCGTGATCATGAAACGGACAAATAAGAAAAAGCCATATAGTCCGAAAATACCACGAGTGCATTAAAACACTACTTCACTGTAGGTCTAAACTATAAAGAGAAAAGATGATTTGAAAAGTAATGGACAGGGATGTATGATCTGCTATTTTTTATTTTCATTACTTTATTTCGTCTAGCTTCACATGTTTACATTAACTTACATTTGTTTCGAGTATTTTTTAAATTCAGATGTTATTATTTCGATAATGATATTTGTTCTGGAACATGCAATTGATCTAGGGCCCGGTAACTCCCACGCCTCATCTATGCTTTGGCCAAAAATTATTATTATTATTATTATTATTATTATTATTATTATTATTATTTTATTGTTATTATTACTATGGTTATTATTATTGATAAATATAATATAAGCGCGACGTACTGTTTTGTTTACCGTCTACCTTGTTTACGTGTACGTGTTTCCTTTTAATGAAATATTTAAATTAGTTTTACAGCGTTCAGATCCCTTCTTTTCTCGTTACAAACGTCATTGATAACATCCGGTTCTTAAACAAACCTAATCTGTAGTAATATATCAAAGTCCGACAGCGTCTTTACAAGAAAAGGACTTTGAATTCTGAGTTGAAAGTGAGATTAGACTTCGTGATTTGTATAAAAATTTGTGTGTAAAAATATCCCACGGTAAAAATTTGGGAGCATATTCGTCGCTCAAGAGGTCGGTTTGAAGTAAAATTACTGCTTCTCCGGACGAACCTCGTGGTCTGAAAAAGAGAGTTATCGCACGTGCTACTCTGGCCGTACGAGTACTTTGCACCGATCTTTCTGCAATCTTTGAATTTTTCTTTTCTTTTCAGAATGACGGAATCACGTTTTTCCATCGCGATGTAACTTTTATGATTCTTCAATTTCTACTGAAATAATTGCAGGATTAATATTTCAGTAAACAGTAAGTAAATGAGCTAGATCGACATAGAATGTATGATGCAAATTTAAATGTTTAATTGAAATTAAAATGCATATATTTAATTATCAGTTTCAATGTTTTCTAATAACTCTTGTATTTTATCTGTATAAACTTTAGGTCACGGAATATATATTAATTTAAAACGGAGTAAATACCCATAAAATATGCAAAACACGCGCGAAGAATATAGTCCTAAAATTAACACTACCATACATTCACTAGAAATGAAAAGTTTAGGGTCGTAATGCTTTTCTTATTTACGTGGCTTTAATTTTCATAGCATTATTTGCCGTAGGGAATAAGGAGTTTCCCATAATCAACTAGAAGTAACAGCATCAAGTGTCGATTGCTAGCAGTTTGAATTCATAATTTTAAGGAATAGATTAACACCGTTATCTGGTGCATTTGGAAAAGTATTCGGACTTCTTTGAAACAGACACTTCAAGATTATTTTTTAAACGGACACTATGATACTATTTTTTAAATAATTAATTATTTATTATTAATTATTCTAATGTCTGTTTTAAAAAAGTTACAATACTTTACAAATTTATGACACAATAGTTCTTGACTGAATGACATGTAGTTAATTTTGATTCAAATAAGTGAATTTGATACAAGGTCGTGGAACACCAAAGCTGTTTTTCACATGATCAATGATCTACATCCCAGTAGTCAAATCAGAATCCTAGGAACGACTTGAATTAACACCCCTAAATGCGTTCTACGAGTCTAACACTCCCTATAATACAAGTATAATACGAGTCTTATACTATAAAGTTCGTAGAAGTACGACACTAATTTGTATCAGATGTCGCCTGTAGAATTCAGCACCAATGTCCAACGGTACTAGTGTTGAGTATTTTATTTTCTTATGTAATTTCAGAGACCCGTAAGAGATAGTAGGACAATTTGTGAAAATATATAAAAAATGATACAGTATTTAATACATTTTTAAGAAATCCGATTTTTGGCATTCATCTATAAAATTGGCCTAGTATAATGCATAATTCAAATAATTATCATATATCAAAGATTCTCCTGCTTGATTCGTTCGCGCGATTTCTTCGTTCACGATTCATATAAATGACGGAAAGAGAGTATAGTAATTCACAACGTAGGTGCATTAAAACTTTTAAAAACATGTTGTGTACATTATTTCAGAATGTTCTAGAGGGAACCGGCTAAATATTGTGCCAATCGGTTTCTCTTATCAAGAGGAATTGAATAAGCCAATGACTATCTTGTCGGGACCTTAAGTCACAAAAAACGCATTTTTTATTTAAATACAAAAAAGATTTTAGAATTCTCAACTATTTTGTATGGATTAGTGGTCCTCTGACAGCACGCAATTCCTCGAATTATTTCTAACTTTTGCATTTCTTTGAAAATTCAGAGAGTTCAACGAAAATGGGGCCTGTGCCATTCTTTTAAGTGTCTTTTCTTCTATCCATGGGGAAAAAGTGGAACATATTTTGAGAATTTTTTATTCCATTAATTTAAAAGATAAATTACGCAAAAACTACTCGTTTTTTTCAAAAAATTGTTCATGACCTTTTTCAAAGTTTTGAATTTTCAGAGCAGATTTTATTCAAGACAAAAATCTCCATCTTAAAATTTGTAGCTTTCAATGTTAACATATTGCAATTTTCGAAAATACGGAGTTCGCTGGGAATGGGATTGGCACCATATTTTTTTTCTCTGATACATACGAGGTACAATTTCTAAGAAAAAATGGTGTCATTTTTGAGAAAACAATTGTTTAAAAGGTGGTTAATAAACAAACAGGTTTTAATGAACAAAATTTTAGCCATTTTTTGGGAAAGGTTTAAACATCTTTTGTAAGCTTCACGTAAAGTAACCCCAAAAATCAAAATATCCGTTTCAAAGTCGCATGGCCTCGAAATTTCTTAGACCGATGGGGGAAATTCAGTTTTGAAGACAAACGTTTGATCGTATAGGTGCTAGGCTTAGGATCTAGCGTTGACTACAGATAGAAATACAGACATGCTATCATTTGATTTTTAAGTATCAAGGATCCACAAAAGATGGATTCTGACTAAACAGCGTGTTAGAGGAAGTAATTTATTTCACATAGGGACAATATATATTATCGTTATCTGGGCCCGGCTCTACGAGTTTTTCTGTAAACAACTCCTATTTCCGGTGCACGATTACAATACGTTATTTTCTTGTGAAGGAAAACGAATATGTAATAATTGAATGACTTTTAAATAACCATTCGAATGGAATTACAAGAAACCCTAGAAAAACGTGCGAAAAATTAATCCCAATAATTTTTGAGAACATCAGACCAGTAAACATCTTAAATCAGTAATCAAAACGTCTCACTACTTTGAATACCCAATAGACAATCAAATCGATCTAGAAGTCGGACTTTCTTCATTGTCTACTATCGCCCTTTACAGCTCGTAGACATTCCAAAGAGGCCAATGTCACACTAGGAAGCAAATGAGGTGTGACGTCCATTAATCTACAAGTAAGTTCTGCCCCTTTTCCCCCTCCCATGGCAATTCCGTGTCGTTCGCTGTTGTCTCTGAACAATCGGCTATCTGCATATTACGACCGGCCCGCTAAGTGAGGAGTTTTTTGACAAAGCATATCAATAAATGAAACAAGAGCCGGGCAGGATGGCCGAGATCATTAGGGCAGTAGTGCCGTAGCGATCTCGGATCAGAAGATCGTGGATTCGAGTCCCTCCACAGGCATGAGTGCATTTGTGTATGTCTATAGGCCTGCCTTTCATCCCCTCACTATCATCATCCATACACAGGGCTTGGGGGATACAAATTGGAATTCAGCTAAAATGCTGATCTCCCCCCCCCCAGATAATGGTATTTGCACCTGCTGAAGCAGAATGAACGCGTGGTCCGAGTTGGCTTATACGCGAAAAAAATGAAAATCGAGTAGAAAGCGGTTATTTATTTAACTTGAATACTTAAGTGATAGTTATGCGAGCGAAGCGGCTCAAGTTAAGCCGTGTCGGTGTAAAATGTGCTGGAAATTTTGCGTTGGCTGGGCTCTAGGATGTTTCATGATAATCGGGGGAAGCCAAAGGCCCAAGGATTACTCTTGACTTGGAAATGTGCGAGAAAAGAGAATCAAATTGTAGTACATATCTAATTGACGATTCCTGTCACGTTCTTCACCCATCTTCCTTACTCACAACCCGCAATAATGTCATATCGTCAGTTTTCGTTAAACTGCTCTGAAGTCTATAAAAGTAAATTTTAAACGAGAGGAGAAAAACACATAACTTATATCACAATGAAGTCACCATAAAACCACTATGCCATCTTAATGAGACTTGAAAGTTACAATAGTTTGCTGTTGCAATTATTATTACTTATTTAATACAAAAATGAGAACTGCAATCTCATTTTATAAATTTTTAGAACCTAGGAATTTTAACTTTGCCCTGCAGAGTCACGGATGGTTGAGAGTGATGGTTGATTTTTACGAGGTCTTATAATTCAGATTTCTCTACGATTTATGCTATAATTTCACAAAGATTCCATATAAAAAGGCTAAAGGAAAGATGACAATAGAAAATCAAGGACCCAATACACCACATTTCGGGATGATTAGATAGAAACGTCAAAATATTTTTCGTTCAAAATTAATTACTTATTCAAATCTTGTTGCAATGCAACTTAGTTACAACACGTATTCTTTAATATTCGATGCCCAGTATTACAGTATATACCCCGTCTTCGTTCATTTTAAAGAAACGATGCAGAATACCTTCGGATTATTTTATTTGAACAGAGCTGACTCGTCGAGTCGTTTACACTACGACGGTCGTTATTTTAGCAAAGCTGGAATTTTTTAATCTCCCTTCTCAAAATAATTACAATGTAAAAAAAGCGTTAAAATTATTACAATTAAATAATATTAACCACTTTCGCGCTCACCTGAAAGTTTTTTAGAACATATATCGAATGTTTTAATACACAAAAAATCGTAACGAAAGTTTGCGCACACATAGTAATTTTTGGTATAAAAAATAAGAAGAAAATTGTTAAAATAAGAACTGTTCAGCGATAACATTCAAATCGCCGTTATCTTTTAGTAAAGTAAGCCGGGGAAAATTGAATTAAAACAGTTAACCTATACCTATTTAAATTTAAATGAATTACCTATCCCAGATGTTAGCAATACAGTCGGAATAAACGAATGGAAGTCAAACTGACCAGCATTGAACGTGCATTAAACACATTTTCAACACGTTTAGAGCGTTTTAGAGCTTAAATTCTAGTTCACAGTTTCTAGATGTTTCTTTTAAATATACAATACTCATTGTGGTTGGCAACGCAGACCCTCTCTTTTTATAAAGCCCTCGATGTACCAATATCAGATGTTCAGAAACATAAGTTTTTACACCTGCCAGAAGAGATAGCTCAGGGCATCAACTGATGTCACTGCAGTTCCTCTGACCGGGAGGTCCTAGGTTCGAGTGGCAGGATTTTCGGCCCAGGTTTGTCAGCTAGATCGAGTTCAGTCGCTGTCTGGAAGAGAATTGTAGCGGCCTGCAGCTTTGATCGGTAGTTTTCCGTGATTTCTTCGATCAATATCAGGCGAATGCCGGAGCAGTACCCTAACAAACGGGCCACGTATCTTCCGATCTTCCTTTCGTCTTCCTTGTCCTATCGTCGTCACTCACACTAACATGCACTACACACATGCCGGAGGACCGATCGGGAGCTGAGCTTGTCCCGGCTCGGGTGGTGCCCCGCTGGTGGGAGATACCTTGTTAGGGAAAACCCCACTAGCCGACGGTAGGACGGCGCTAGATCCGACTACCAGCGGGAGGAAACCCATCACTGTCACAGCGCAAACACATGCACTACACTTACGGGAATAATTCACCTCATTAGTTGACTGCCCAGAATCACTAACAATCAACCAGTCATACGTTTTCTACTTCTGTGGTTAATTTGAAAAGAAAATCCAAAGTTACCGGCAATTTGAATAATGATACGTCATAATGAGTAAATTTTAAGTGGTACCCGTTCACGGAAAGACTCAGAAACTGTTGCTGTGCAACCCAGCTATAAAAGTCCTTGAAATGTGGGTCTGATCTATCGTCCGCTGTCATCTGTGGACTACTCGTATTTGCTACCGGCAACCTGGCGGTTGGCGTTGAGCTCTGTGCGTCGCTGCGTGGCCTTCCCGACGCCGCACGTGTGTGTGGAGGGAGTGGGAGGGGGTGGAGAGGGAGCCGTGAGGGGGAGAGGGGAAGGGAAGGGGGAGCGACTTCCTGGGGCTGCTGGCGGCGGCGTCCGCCCTTCAATTAAGCTTTTCGGCAGTGTCGCTGACTGATAGGTAGACGTCGAATAGTTAGGAGGCTAAAGGGGGCACTTAAAGGCGAAAATATGTTGTATAATTTTTCAGTATGCAATATAAATTTATATTTTATTCGTGAAGAAATATTGTTCGTAATATTCTTGCTGATATATTTTTCCAGTTTTCTGAAGTATTTATTGTTTTAATGCTTCGTTGAATTTTTATATTATTAATTTTTGAAGGTCCAAGCTTTCTGTCCCTTTCTTTTTAATTCATTGATTATTTCGTGTTTCTGGGAGTGTCAGTGGCTACGTCACACACAGTTTTTACTGTTTTTTGACTGAATAAATCTAAATCTATGGTCATTAATCTCGTTAATGCAGTTCATGCTTTTATCACGGCAGGAGGCTGAATTGTCCCCCGGTGAATGGCGAGATCCGCTGCAGACCTACACATTTCCACATCCAAGTATCTCTCACCAGCGGGTGTCCGCCACAGTCGGTACAAGCTCTAAGCCCCTGACATGCATGGTAATGAAGTACGTGTTAGTGCAAGTGTGTGTAAGTAAAAGATGAGAATACGACAAGGAAGAGGAAGGATAAATCGCGCGCGGACCGTGGCCCGTTTGTACGCGACCTGCTCCGGCATTCAGCTGGTGTTGATCGAAGAAAGCACTGAAAACTACCTATCAGAGCAGTCGGCCGCTATAGTTCTCCAGACAGCGGCAGAATTGGATCTTAGCTATATAAAATCTAAAAATCATATCTAAAATCTCTAAATAATATCTAAATAAAATATCTAAATAATATCTAAAATCCTGCCATCGTTGAAACAGGGAAGCTAGGACTCTTTTAAAATATTCAGCGGAATCTAATTGTTTTAAATAATACATGCCTTGAAGCAACTACTTTTGTAGGTTGTTTATTTTCAGTCGTATATCGAGAAGGTAACATGCAATATTAAATTAAAAAGAAGAAATGGGGCATATTGAGTGAATAAACCGTTTTACGTCATACAGACGGAAGTGTTACATTACTCGTACTCGTTTCAAAATTGCAGCCGCTGCTTCTCGGTTGGAAATATATTAACTTGTAACGCAATACTTTATACCCTTGTAGCGTGAACAACAACGTATATAAATATGAAGTGCATTCAGAACCCCTCTCTAGTAAACGTTTCAAACTCTCAAACATTTTGAAGGAAATATCGTAACATCTGGACTTCCACAAGAAGAGGTACTTTAGGCCCAAGGGATCATCCAATGAAGTCTATCATCTCTACTTTCAACTAGATCTGAACAAGACCTTGATAAAAAAAACCAGTAGAAATCATCACAAGGCCTAGACTTTTTCTTCTTTAAAATGAGACACTGCAGACAATCGAAATATTTTGTCCTCTGGAAAATCTACCCAGTCCACGGACGGGCTGACTTTGTCATGTCAGCGCAAGGCCGAATATCCTTTTTTGTCCACTACAGGTCATCTCGAAGGTCAGACTATTTCTGGATTTATTGAGTACGCCTTGAATTCCTCGATTGCTGAGATGAACTTTCCGTAGGATGAAAGAGATGAATCTCACAGCGTTGTTTTGTAGTCTATAATTATTACAAGTACGATTAGACTCATTTTGGAACGAATTTATCTTACGTGTGGTGAACGTGATCGCGACATGGCATGGAAGCAAGCAGTCACTAATCGACACAAGCAGGTCCCACACTCACAATAGAAGAATTATATCGTCTATTACGCACGGATAATAGCAAAAACTACTCTTTTTCTCCAAGAACAAATCTGAGTTTAGTAAATAGGTACAGAAATACTACGTTCTAAAAGTAGCAAACCTCTCGAGATTGACACTTGGGAGATGGCTTATGGTCTCATTCACAAAAGAGCCAATCATGCGCATATCATGGAAATGAAGGGCCAGTACGAGGGACGTCAACAGGAATTAGCGACCTTCCGATTATAAAGACATTAAATACGTATTTTCCAAGAATTACGTGCTCACGCTGCGTAAGCTAATAATTGAATCCCTATTCAGGGCGCCACCAGAAATTTACTAACGTAAATTCCAGACTATGAGGAGAAAGAGGAGAGGAGAAAGAAAGTTGTTTACCATTTTATTTCATTCTGATACACAATCTGTTCTATATTAACAATAAGTATGTAGCAAAGATAATAGACCCGGTAAATGATGATTATCAATCCTTTGACTGTTGTCTAACATTCTATTTAATCAAAATGGAAAGGTAGGAAAACGTCGCATTGTCACACTGTTCTCGAAGAGAATAATTTGAAAGTACATTGAGTGTCTGCTGGTAGCTTTAGAAAAAAGTAACTTTGAGAGACATGACGATCAAAAAAATATTCCATTAAAATAATTACCCCTGACATTGCTTGCTTTATCACTATTATAATCCTGATTGTATATAATCCAATATCAGCGTATTTTAAGGTTTTGTTAATTCCGTTCAATTCGTTTAATTTCCGTTCTATTTTGGAAAGAGTGTCTTATCTTCCTCGATCTCAATTAATGTAAAAATGACGATGGACCCATAAATTTCTCTAACTTCTAATAATGAATAGGGGAGATGTTTCAATTTTAATTACGTGTTTCTCATCCCTACATATATTATGATTAAGAGTTTGGAAGAACTAGAGTTATAGATTTGGTCTAAAAAGTTTGAATAAATGAAAACAGATTTTGAGTGCCTTAAGAAATAATTAATTATTTAATGCACAATCTTGTTTAAAGAATAAAAATATTGATATAATCAAATAATTAAATTAAAATTCGTTGTGAAAAGCAACATTATTTACTAGATAGGCGGCATGTATTTCACACAAGATCTTTATTAGAGTGTGAGAATATATCTATTGCCAGTGAAAGTTACTTATTTAATTTTTTTACCAGGTAAGCTCGATCTGACGTACTATGGGGAGAAATGCAATTTGTGTACATTTCTTTCAGCTCGGGAATCCATAACCGCGTTCTTCCACTATATTAAATTTAACCATTTATACAAGTAGCAATGAGCGTTTTGGCAAGTTCCGATCATAAGTAAACATTGGCCCCCGTATAATTAACACTTTACCAAAACGTAACCAACTCGTGGGTCAATAAGTGGGTCAGAATAATAAATAAACCCCGCATTCGAGGTTTTGAATCTATCCCGATTCCTTGCTTTGATTCGAAAAATATAACTACTGCTTTTTTTAATAATAACATTCGTAAATTCTAAAGAGACAGAAATTACGTAACTGCTAAAATAGAATATATTTTGTTTGTTAAGGTCGCATCAACATCTAGGTCATTAGCGACCGCTATTGCAGTTAAAATCATGTGTAAAAAAATTGTAGAGTAACTGTGAAGATGACATGATATGGTGGTGATAGAAGGGGAAAGGAAGAACACAAATACAACCATGCCCGAGGCGGGATTCGAACCCGCGATCGTTTGGTCCGATATCGCTACGGCGCTACTGCATAACGATCTCAGCCATTCGGACCGGCATATTTTATTTTTTAGAACTTAATGGCCATTATTGGAAAACTGAATCTGTAAATCTGTGTAAGGGTCAGGATCTCCGCGCGTAACAGAGAGTTGTTTCCTGAGACATCCTAGGAGATTTTAACTGAACATAAATATATTTTACATCGGAAAAAAATATTTCGTTGGTTGAGTGACATGTTCAATTATTATTAACAAATTCTCAGATAGAGCAATAATGACACAGGAGTAGCAGTGTTACCTGTTTACTTTTTGCATGAAAAATCTATGTCAAGCTGGAACAGCCATTTACGCACACAGCATAACTATATAAAGTAGGTCTAATAAATAATTACTACAATTTTGAATGAATTGTAATCTATCCAAAAAGCAGATCGAAAATAATTTCTAATTGTCAGAATTTCGAATTAATTACCCCCTACACTCAGTTCGAAAAATGAGTGAGTGATATATTTATGCCATTCAAGCACAGAAGAAGCACACAAAAATGACAGATAATTAATTGGTTAATAATTGCTTATTAACTGCCTCAATTTCTAATTAATTAACATCTGTCACTGCGAAAAACGACAATGTATCGTTAACGTTATGATCATTTGAAGAAAGCCTATTTTACTATTTTAGACCCTAAAAAATGAAGCTTAAAAAGAATGATAATAAAAATATATTAAATTCTACAACGGGAGAAAATAAATATCCCTTAAAAAGTAAAGAAAAAAGATTTGGTAATGATAGAATATAATTTGTTTATATAACGTTGTTAAGAGCGGAAATGATACAATACAATGATATTAAAATAATACAATATAATACAATAATACAATGATATTAATAACGGTAAACAGGGTGAACCGACAAGGAGATCAAACGAGAGCCTATATGTTCGACTTGACTTGTAAACAATTATTCCTGATTTTTGAGATATCAATTACATGTTTTGTTTACAAATAATATACAAGGTATGTTTTTAGAAAGATTTCCTTATAAAGCAAACTACCACTTAAAAAACCTAAAAAGATAAATATAAAATCAATGAATTAATTTTAACACTAGGTTGTAGATTAATTTTATTTACAATTACAACCAGCCAGAGCAAACAGAAAATGTTCAAGATAGTTAAAATTAGCAACAAATAAAGGTTCTATTTTCTATGAGAAAATTGCCTTCAGAACATTCAAAACGGCACTGTAAAGGTAGTTTCAAAATTTTAAAAGTTTTGTTGAAAGATGAAAAACTGGAAACCATATTTTCTTTTCTTAAAGATGTCGCCTCATCCATGGTTCAAAATGAAGGAATGAAAATGATTGGAATATTTTTAGATCTTTCAAAAGCTTTTGACTCATTGATCATAACATTTTACTCACAAAATTACCTTCGTATGGAATTCGTGGTGTTGCTATAGATTTGTTATGATCATACCTTAAAGAAATCTTCTCTTCTCAGAGAAATACCTTACTGGAATAATGGAAAATTTCACCTTTCTGATTCTTTGTCAATTGCATGGGGAGTTCCGCAAGGATCGATTTTAGGCCCTATTCTCTTCCTACTATACGTAAACGATATGCACTTGAGGATTAGAATAGGAAGAACAGTTCTCTTTGCGTTTGATATGAATATTCTTTGCAATAAAGAAGCCGTCAATAGTACAATATCACATATTTCAAATTGGTTCCGTAATAAAAAATTAACAGTAAATGAAAATAACACTGTTTCAATGCAGTTTACCATTTCAAATAATCAGCTCGACACTTCACTAAAAATGAACGGTGTGCCATTGACTAATATTAAGGCAACTAAATTTGTAGGTCTTTGAATTCAGTCAAACCTTAAATGGAACGACCATTTACATGAATTGAACACTAAATTAAGTTCCTTATGCTTAGCTTTCAGAATTCTTTCAAATTAAGCCAGCCTCCGCATTGCTCGTGGAGTATATTTCGCGAATGTTCATTCCCGTCTGAGATACGGCATAATATTCTGGGGAAATACATCTTCTGGCTCCCGGACTTAAAGAATTGTAATAATAAGCAAATCCCACCCGCGTGATTCTTGTAATACTCTCTTTATTAATTTAGGTATTTTACTTTTACCTTGTCTCTTCATATATGAATCAGTGGATTGTCAAAAATTCTCTACTCGTATGTTGCGAAAGTCAGTAAAAAATAGGTGCTGATTCCAATTTCGGCACACTCTACTTTCGAAATTGTCAAGAAATTAACATTGCAAAAGCAAAATATTGAAGATAAGGATTTTCATTAAATGAAATTCTTTCCAAAAAATTAGATTTTTATATAAGGCCATAAACAATCTTTTTGAAAATTCAATAACCTTTTGCTATTTTTCGCGTAGTATCTGCTAGTAGTTACTGTGATTTCAAAAAGAATATTCTAAAGTGGCTCCAAATGTTTTTCCATGTTCCTCCCCCTCAAATAGAGCAAAGGTCTCTCAGAAATGGTGCAGGTATTATTTTCGTTGAACTCTCAGAATTCCCGAAAACTTCACAAGTTAGAATCAATGCGGAGATGTATGAGCTGTTGTAGCAACACCACGTGTTTAATACATCGGGAAGGTTGAGTTTAGTTGTGATACGGGTGGTGAAATGGTAACGGGGTAAGCATGCTGACTGTAGGGATGTGAGTTCGAATCGCAGCTTAGATTTCTTTCCCTTCCTGGTTGGATACACAGTTGCAGGTTCACTTAGTATTATAATATTTCGTATTGCTTACAAATAATGGAAGAAAGTATGTACTGTTGTAGCATCAATAGTTAATAAGTTAGATATGAAACGTTCAATGACTTAATAAATCAAATCAAAAGTGGAATTCAAGTTCCAACTTTACCCTTTCACCAACTTTAAAATTCGTCAATTTTTTTTTATTTTGTAAAGATAACCTATTCCCTGCCGTTTTCCTACATATTTTCTTTATTTTAATTTGTGTATTTTCCATGTTATTTGTTTATTTATTTATTTGTTTGTTTATCTGTCTATTTATCTATTTAGCAGGAAGTAGTGTGGAATTTTTTTTAATTTCTCGGAAGTAGAAAATAAAACCTCGGTATAGTACCATCATAAATAATTAATCCTGTATAATGCTTCTATCGGCCGCATTGCACATTCTAGTTTTTTCACATTAAACATTTCACTTATAACAGATCTATTTACTCTATACTCTATTGTTAGTTTAATTTCATGTATTTGTTCTCTTTTTACCATTTGCAATTCAAATTTACTTATTTCTTTATGGGCCTACGATTTTTTTAACTTATCACCAAGAAACTGAAAAAATGTAAGTACTATATGTAGGAGAGAAGAATCTGTTCACGTTTTCTTGAGTTCCGGAATCGCTATCCCTTTCATTTTAGAATAAAGTAACGAGAGTTGTTGGGAAAATTTGATAACTAGATATGTTCGCTGCCTTGCAATAGAAACTACTATATCCACCGGCAAAGGTGCTACAGCTCTAATTTGATTTTATTCTTGACGAAATAACACCCCCCACACACATTTTGCTTCTCGAGAAAACGCGAAAGCCAAGAAAACGTGGGCAGGTTCCGAAACGGTCTCCCGGCCGTGCACCTGCGTCGAGAGCGCTTACTTGCGTGTGCGGCAGGCGCAAGGAGCAGCAGGCAGGGCAGCAGCAGTGGCAGCAGCAGGAGCGGCGGGGGCGGCGGGGGCGGCAGCCGGGGCGGGCGGCGGCAGCCGGGCGGGCGCGGGGGCGCGGGGCGGGCGCGGGCGGCTGGGCGCGGGGTGGCCGGCGGGCCATGCGCGGAGGACGGGCGCGGGCGGGGTCGCGTGGGCACGGAGCACCCGCAGACGGCGCGAACTGACGCCCAACGCCCCGCGGCGGCGCTCCGCGGCCGGCGCCGGGTCGCCCGCTGCGTCACCCCCTATCGGCAGCCAGCGGCGACCCTCACCCCGACGCGACCGCGTCGCCCCGCGCCCCCCGCGCGCCCGCCCTGCGCCGGGCTCGCCCCTTGCACCCACGGAGCGCACTTCAAGTTGAGCCCTCACAATACATGGGGATTCTATCAAAATACTCCATAGTAAACATTCATGAAATTAGTTAACCGCACAATATAAATTATATTAAATCTAACTCCAAACAAAAACTAACAAATCCCAAGGGTCGCAATATGCGTTAGGCGAAGGAGCGAGCCTGATGGCCCGAGCCTCGTCATACAAATGTAAGAATAATGTGTAATGGTACGTGCTCATAAGGATATTCATAGATTATTGTGAACATGTTGAAGCCCATGAATACAGAAGACGTAAGCAACAGTTTATTTAGTTCAATGGTAACAATAGCATTGCTTTGACATCGTCCAGTCCGCGATGCAAGAAGAGCGCGCTATAGCGGCTAAAGCAATGAATCCCGAACAGTGGCCTACCCCCGGAGGTATGAGGCGAAAGAATTCGTACCGATCACCCGAAGGATTCGTGCCGGCCCCCGTGTAACTCGACCAATCTCTAAGGTGATGAAGACTTCTTGGGGGAGCGCCCTACTCAGGTTTCTGGGCCACAAAATTGAGAGACCGTTTGATGTTCACGTTGACACGTTCATGGAGTATATGCTAGTCTGAGTGGCCCTGAAGGAGAATAACCATGAACGTGGCTTGGACTTTCATCAGGGTTAAATACAAATAATATGATGATGATAATAATAATAGTAATAATAATAATAATAATAATAATAATAATAATAATAATAATAGTTAATTGACTCTTGTCTTAATGATAGTGATTACTAGTGCACGTTCCAAAATAATATTTTATGTAGAGAGGATACAGACGAGTTTAAAGTGTTATAATTATTTTAAAATTTTGTTTTAGATTGAAGCTAAACAGTTCTATTGACCAGTTGTTGCTTGCCTTATTCAGCAATATTGTTTTCCTTGATTCTCTTCTTTCCGAAATGAATATAGCCGTTTATCTTTCATTCCTAAAGGACTCACCAAATAAATATGAGGAAATTTTGCTGACTGTTGTTTAGTTTCGTCAACCGGATATTTGACGAAATGTCTACATTCATGAAAGAGTCTAAATCAACTGTATCTTCATTTCAAAGATAGAGTAGCTGAACCTCGAATAATAATAATAATAATAATAATAATAATAATAATAATAATTATTATTATTATTATTATTATTATTATTATTATTATTATTATAATTATAAAGTACATACCGATCGGGGTTGCCGATATCGCTTAGATAGTAATGCCCTGGCAGTCTCAGACCCAAGGATCGCCGGTTCGAGTCCCGCCTCGGGGATGGTTGTGTTTGTGTGGGTCTTTGTAACTCCAGGCTCCGTCTGGTCTGTCAAGAACTCTGGTAGTGTAGTGCGTGAACGAGTGCGTATTTAAGGTGAAAGGATGCGATTGTTCATTTTATCCTTCATCATCATTGTCACTTCACCTCATCTCCCAGGGCTAACATGGCTTTTTAATTAACCTCGGGTGTAAAAACGGATTTAGATTGAAAATGCTCCACAGCCCGATACAAGCTTTCGCCGACCAGCAATGGCCCAGCCTCTCGCCATGGGATAAGGGGTTTCTGTGGTTAGCGCAAAGACATCACTTCGCCGTATATGCTGGTCTTCATAACCTTAGGGTGGTATTTCTCATCGTCACACAGCAATAGATGCTGGGACATTTGTAAGAAAAGCGCACAGTTATAATTTTGCCCCGGCCGAGAATCGAATCCGGGGTTGCTAACTAACGAGCCACCGAGGGCCTCACGTGTACCTACCCCCGATAAATACGACGGGGGTTGCACATTGGGAGGCCCGGTGGGTTGCACGTTCGCGTGATTCGCAGACGGCCAATTCGCAACCAAAAGAAGTACATGTGACGTATAATAATAATAATAATAATAATAATAATAATATGAATAATAATAATAACAAATACACACATTAAAATTACAATAAAATGTAAATTTAATTTTATAAAATCAATCTCCGACTGGTCTGTCGAGATCTTTGGCAGTGTGGTGCGTGAAAGAGTGCGTATTTACGGTGAAAAGATGAGGAATGAAAGATAACGCCCTTCGGGAATGTACTACTCCGTCTGATGTTGATCGGAGAGACCATAGAAAATTGCCGTTCTGAGTTTGAGTCTCGAAGCGGGAAAAAAATTGCTGCATGAAAACACAATCGCTGTTTTATGTAGTAGTATAATGTTGCGGAGCATTTAGAAATAATGCGAGGAAATATGTGCTTAGACAGCACCATTAGTTTATTTTTCTATTCGCTACAGTGGCTACTGCCATGGCCGGCGTCCCCTGGCATTGAAAAGTAAGTTAAACATTTAGTGGTAGCAAAAGAAAGCTGAAGATTCCATCGCCTCCCAGCCGGTGAAAAAAATGCTTCTCATTTCCAAACGCTTTAAAGTTTCCAAACGCAGGAAAGAATAATCGGCGGTGGATGTTTGTCACTTACGAAATAAATTTACGCGAAATCGTGTAAAAGCCTTATTCACGAACAACTGCAAAAAACGTGTAACTCCTAATTCAGCATATCGAATTTTACATTATTTGGCAAAATTTCTGTTTGCGGGCATGTCAATTCCTGGTTTCCATTTGAAGAGGGTACGTCTGGGCAGTCCAAAATCAATAACGAAAGTTTAACTCCCCGGCAATATCGGTGTGTTTTGGATCATTGGACCAAATCCTAAACGAAGGGCACGCTTGCCTTATGTGATAACGTTTTCCCATGACCCATTAATCTAAAGTCGACCTTCATCAGTGCACTTCAATTTTTGAACTACTATCATTCTGGCCCACAAAGAATCGCCATTTAACCTACATCTATTGAAACAGTAATTTCCGAAACAATGTACTGTTTTGAAACTTGTTCAGAACAAAATCATGTTTCCGTTGTTTCTGTTTGAAATGTTTTGAAGTAGGAATATAAAAGATTTGTGCTTCGGAGTCTGCTCGAGGACTGTTACCGTCGCTCGCTCGCGTAACCGCGTTATCATACTTTCCAAGAACATATGATTCTATAAAATGTAACAAAAATAACTATTTATTTCTATAGTATTCAGAGTTTAACATTTAGAGAGTTGTTTCTAATATTCTGAACATTGCGTAGACAACTTTTAGTGTAATTCAGAGTGTTAAACTTTGCGAACATCATCTATAAGTAACGCTTGACTTCCACACCAAAAGAATAGGAAATTGCAAGTACGGCATTCCCGGATGAGTTGCTAATTCACAGCTGAAGGTCAACCGGAGGTTCTAGGCTCAAACACCCACGGTGGCATATTTTCGCACCAGCAATATGGGGCATCGCCAATGCAAGGCCAGGAATTTTAGAGGTCATTTACCTTATCAGTTGCTTTCTTCGGACAATTTCAGACCTAAAGAACGGGCCACGGACCGCGAGCAACCTTCATTCCCTCTGCCCCCCACTCCCTTGCTTAATGCCGGTTCGCGGACAGATCACACGTCACTATATGAACTATTCTTCTTGACATCAAAAGATCACGGCAGTACTGCGAGGACGTAGATGCAGGTCAAAGCTCGAATTGGGGCTTAGAACCACACGGAAAAGAAAACGTTGCGCAGCTAGACCGGGCAAAGATAAAAGGGCACACGAGCGGAGCCGCGCTAGTGAATTTTTCACATTGGCTCAACGGAACTTGGTTCGAACAATCGTTTTGCGTAACTGCGTCGGTCTCACGATCTCCGGTTCGAAGTTCGGGAGATGTGTGGTCCTGTGACTCGTGGCTGCCCAGTGACGTGCTGACGTGCGAGATCGGCGGGCTACTCTCAGTAAATAAAAAGGCACAAAGCTATACATCACGTCGGTGATTTTTTATACTTTATACTCCAATTAACAGAGAAGAAATAATAATAATAATAATAATAATAATAATAATAATAATAATAATAATAATAATAATAATAATGTGTGTGTCTGTATGTTTTTGTGTGTGTCTATTTCATCATTTCATTTCTCCCCATCCCCAGGGCTTACAACCTTGGGGTGTAAAAAATGGAATCAGCATTAAAATGCTGACCTCTAATAGAAAAGTAAAGTGCACCTATCCCGATAATGACTGAGCCCCGATGGGATGCACAAATCGCGTGACCTCGTGTGGGCCGACTCGCGATACAAAATAATAATAATAATAATAATAATAATAATAATAATAATAATAATAATAATTTCCCCGTGTGGTGGTCGGAGATTTTTAGTAGAATAGCACCGGGACCTTCCCGCCCTTGTCCGTAAGAAGGCGACTATCGCAGAGCTGCCGCTGTACTCCCTCATTCTCCAAACTCTGTGTGTATTGGCTTCCATTTGGCATCACATCGTTTATGTCCTTAGAGACACCAATCTTGTATCGACCAACTCTTTGTTTCGCACCGACGGCTATTAGGGTTGGAGGGCTAGGGAGTCGGTCTTCCATTCTACCTTCTTTGCTACTACTGTATTCTTGTCGCCTTGCTTCCTTCCGTTTCCTTAAGCTGGGGTAGCTCAAAACGCTAGGGAAGGTGGACCCTGAAGATAAACCAGATGGGGATTGTCAGGGTCGGACAGTTAGGGCGAGGGGGATCGGGCCCCAGTACCGGCGGGTCGGTGGTGTGCAAGCAGGCACGGCGTCGTCACCCCAGCGACTGCAAATGCCAGGGTGCGGGATCACTCGACTACGCGTGGGCAGATAGTGTATGAGTGATAGAAGTTCGCGGGATCGTATGGAAGTCTGGCGAACATCTGGGTTTTGAGGGACCCGTAAAATCCGTCCAGAAAAAGCCCGGAGTTCAAATGGCCAAAGAATGAACGTTGGTAAATCACACAAACTATGATGAAGAATGGGTTCTTGTCAAGAATATGCTGCAGTATGAAGTAACCTTACAGTATAAAAGAACTTGAAGGAAATTTCGATAAACGTGAGCCCAGTTTATAATAGAGAGTATTAGACTGCGCTGGATCTGCCGTTAAAGACAATACCAGAAAATTCATCTGGACTCTTGGTAGAAACAGTTAATGACATCAAGGTAAAAGGTACTAGAATTGAAGAATAAGGCACTATAGATGTTGACAGTAAGTGCTTCCCGGCACGCTGAAGATACTGCAAAGGTGTAGTTTTGTAGTGACTTACTATTAAGTGAAGAAGAAATAAGTTCAAGAAACTAGCTTCTCAAGGAGTCATTGCCTGTGTAGGCTAAATGAGGCGGGATGGCATTAATTCCTTCAGAGTCCCATGTCTGACGTTCACAGTGCGTTTACGTTTCAGAGAAAATTAAAGCAGGCATTATCGTCTACGTACGAATGTTCATATCTCCTAACAATGAGTGTTTTCCAATGTTTACGATTTGGACACGCAGCATCTAGATGTGCGAGAATCAAAGTATGTTCATTGTGGTAAGCCATTTCATAGTGATGATCCATGCCTACGATCTATCAAATGCATTATTATGCAGTGGATCAAAATTCATCGAAGTCAAGAGACTGCCCTAATCATATAAGCAGGAGCAGCAATTCACAAGTTAAGAGCCAGACAAAAGATAGCTATACTGAAGCAAAAAATTGTGAGTTCTGAAAAGTAAAGGTATATTAATACGTGGAAGCAGTTACTAAAATACCAATTTACTTCTTTAGTAGTGAAGAACTAATGCCTGAATAACGCCGATGCATAGAAAAAGTATTCAAACGAAATTCACAGAATAAATCAACACAAGAAGACTTAATCCTCAAACACATCAAAGTGAAATAGTAAATGGAAAAGAAAATCTTCAATGACCTCCACCAAATGGAGGCAGAAAGTAATCCAGTAGCTTGCGCGTGCAGCCATACCCAGCATAAAGAAGTATCGCCAACAATGGATATGAAGTCGATCGCTGTTCTCGTAAGCTCACAAGGAACAACTTCTCAATACAAAAAATGAAATCAATGACCAATGATAAGAACACGCCCGGGCTCTGAGACAAGGTTTCGATGGTAAGTGCTGCTTAAAAATCAATGATTACAATCATCGATCTATGCAAACCCGCGTAGAATAGAAAAACGAAAGAAGGATGGCCAAAAGGAAACCAGAAAATAAGCATGTCTACGCAACAACAGCAGAAGAACCCCATTCCAATCATGAGAAATATAATATCAACTGGAATATCATGGCTTATTTTCGCCATTACTGTGAGCTGAAATTGCTACTCTTTTGGCCAATCACATACCAAGTGTGTGTGTGCTTACAAGAAACTCATTTTAAACGCAGAAGACGTTTCAATTTTAGAGGATATAAACCTTTTCGCAGTGAACGTAGAACTGTAGAAGCGAGCTAGAGGTGGTGTTGGCATATTGATCAAGCAATACTCATCCTGCTAGTCGTCTTGATCTCGCAACACCTCTACAAGCAGATAGCTGTAACCTACACAAGCCATGTGAAGATGACGGTATGTTGCATATACTACCATGCCTCATGGAGAAATGAAGATCTACAAGACTGATGATCAACTACAAAGCCTCATTTTAAATTCTAGGCGACTTAATGCTCACAGTACATGGGGCTGGCTTTAGGAAACATGAATCCGTCGCAGAATCGATGACCTGCTACTTATAACAACGAATTACGTACTTTTTATACAAGGAGAAGCATTCATTTTAATGTTAGAAAATGGCTCATCTCAGCCATAGATTCTCTCAAATATGTAGTCCCAAATCTTGCCAACTCGGCTTGGACATGGAAACACTGCCAGAGATTTCATCAGAGTGTCAGTTTCCTCTGTTGTATCGGTCAAACCATGCCACTAAGAACAGACACTTACCAAAAGTTGTGTGTACCAGCAACGGCGCATGGTCCGCTTCACGCAGCATATACCACCAATAAATCGGTCAGTGGAAACTGAGGAAGACGTTACCCGTGATTTACCAACACTGTCTTATCTTCGCTGTAAAATACATTCCACAGACTAGTGGCGTCATACTAGATTCAGTACCATGGTGGAATACGGAGACCAAATGAAGCAATAGGGAGAAAGGAAGCCTCAATAGATATAAGACGTGCATCAACCCAGCATTCTATGCTTTCAAGCGTCTGCGTGCGTCGCTCGCCAGAAAAATACAGCAAAACGATAAGCTGGGAAAAGTATGTAAAACCATAATCGGACGACCAGAAGTTACGGAAATATGGCAGAAGATCCGGTCAACTAGCTGGGAAAAATGTTTTCAGTCCATAACATGCATTGAACCGTAAGGACAACTAATATGCAACCCTGACGAATAGCAATGCATTAGGACCAATATCTCCAAAGCCAGTGACCAAGTAGCTATATAAAGACTTTCTCGACAAAAGAAAGAAGAAAAAATTATTTACTTTACAACAATATAGATAAGCCATATAAGCTCTTTTCACATGGAGAGAATGCAAGAACGGCATAAATGACAGCTGGAGACACCGCAGAGGATCAGACAATATCCTTACAGCATATACGGGTCGATTACCTGAAGAAATACTGTCCACTTTGCTAAATACTATCATAACATTTGACACAAAGTAATTAACCCAAAGTCTGGAAGAAGCGATTAATAATTCCAATTTTAAGGCAGCAAGGATCCATTTAAATCCTGAAAGTTCTGCCCGGTATCGCTGACATCTGTCTGGAAAAATATTCTTCTAAACCATACATCAGTGCGGATACAGACAAATACTCTAAAATCGACATCCAAATATATTGGAAAACAGAATATATATTCTGGAAACTGCATTCAGAATACTTCTATCAAAAGAAAACTATGGTTACGTATTCTTTGACCTGGAAAGCTTTGATAAGACCTGGCGGACATTAACATTCTGAGACCGCTATAAGTGGCAAATGAGGATATTACAATATATCAGCTTCTTAGTAACCAGATTTTCAAAGTTTCGCGTTGGGCAGTCTATCTCAGACGCAGTACTTAGAGAACGGTGTACCCGCAAGGCTCTCACATTGATGGCACGCGTTTTATCATAGCGATTAACGGGGATGTTTGACGGCATGAAGCGTCATTGGAAAAGGCATGTATTAGATAACTTGCTATATTAACATCAGCCAAATCACTGGAATGGTCAAATCAAAATGAAAATGCCAATCAATAAATTAGTACAGAACGCAAAACATTGGTTTTCTCATTTACGCAGCCAAAATGAATTGCGGTCATTCAGTGGAAAAGAAAAGTTACAGAGATTGAGCTAACGCTGGAATGGTGTTCAACTGGCATACAATGAAACGGGCAAACTTCTTGCTTGATTTTGATAGGCAATTAACATAGGAACAGCATATAGAATATACCTGCGTTATGCAAAAGCTTGAATGTAATAAGATGCTATTTTCCCATTAAATTGGGGAGCAGATAGGAATTTATGCGCCTGTACAATCATGGTGATGTTCAAATAGATTTATGGATGTGCGTGTATCCTCAGCCAGAAAATCAAGTTTAAGGAAACTAGACCCGTCACGTATGCAGCTTGATATAGCAGCCTCTGGCGCGTTCCGCCTAGTCCTTAACTCAAGTCTCTACTGGTGGAAACCGCACCATGTGCTATCACAGACGACAAACAATGCTAACTGATTTAGTCAAATTGCTGTTCTAACCGAACACATTTTAAATCATCCATTGATGAGAATCGACTAAGCTAGTAATATTTTACGATAAGACTTCAGCAATTCGTCAGCCAATCCGCGCAATCGAGATAGCCAAGTGTACAAACATCGTCCTACACCAGTTTTGAAACACGAACCATATTGAAATTCCAGTTTGGATGTTGAAATGCAGAAGTAAGCTCGCATACTACCAGTATAAAGAAAACAGAATGCCTCCATAGATATTTAAAAGGTAGATTTCATCAGTTCTCGAAAATACTGAACAAATTCCAATATAATCTACACGATGGTTAAAAACAAAATCGGTCGGAAGCGCCATTTGTAACTGAGAATTGTCAGAGGGCTTGGCACTTCCACCTGAAGCAAGTGTGGTACACTGCCGGATTATATCAGTATTGGCAGTCTTGGCGACATGGTGGAAACTCTCGATTTTCAGGAAAGGTTCGTCTCTGCAAGACTCTCTATAGTTTCTCTATAGACAGGCTGGCCAAACTGTAGATCATCCACTGCTTACAAATGATTCTCATAGCATGCATAAATTAGAGCAGCGAGGAGCATCAGTTACGTTATCTGGTGCTGGAACGTGGTATTCCTAGGCAATGAAGAAGCCGATTCTGCAGCACGAAATGCGGGAACATCATAGAAATGGATATTGAAAATAGACCTGCGGATCAAGAATGCTGTTCGAAGTACATCCTCACGAATGGACCACGTGGAACGTCTTCACCGATACCCATTAAACAAATAATCAGATATGGTACCAATGTGCTACCCTCGGACGTAGACAGTGTGTCATAACCCGGCTAAGAAAGGTATGTGCAAGATGATTCTTTATACATTTAAGAATGAGAACCATTGCAGCTCCTGCGGAAGACTTCTGACAGTGAAACATTCTGAACAGACTGCGTAGATCTTCAAGACTTTAGACACAGATGCGGCATGAGAGGCAACATGAGAGATCTACGACTGGCATCTGCAGATGCGGACTGGGTTAAGGTAATAGTGAGGCAGTCCATTGAATAAACATAACTACGGTTTTGAAAGAGAGCAATTTTTCTTTTCTAAATTTGATTTATTAGATTAATCATCATCGATCAGTAAAAGGCTAAAGGCTTAGATGCTAAGGCCTTCAATAACAAATAATAATATATATATATAATATATTAATAATATTAATATAGTAATAATTATAATAATAATAATAATAATGGTGCGAATGAGCCTGGATGCGAGGTCAGCTAGCTGAAGAGCCGTAGCTGCCTCTTGCCTGAAGGTGCGGGTTGAATCTTGCCCGGGGCATAGAAGTTTGTGTGTCTGTATGTTCGTAACTGTCCATTCATCATCATCACTTCATATCTCATCCCCCCCAGGGATAACAACTTTGGAGAGTAAAAATGGATTCAGCGTAGAAATGCTGATACACCCAAAAAGGTCACGTGCCCTTACCTCTGAGAAAATACGACTGGATCTCGGATGTACGTTCACGTGGTCTTCAGATAACCAACTCGCGACCAAAATGAAAGAATTAATTACAAGCCGGTCTCGTGGTGCAGACGGTTGTGGTAGCCGTTGTCTGCGCTGAGGAGGCTGCGGGTTCGAGTCTTGCGTTGGCATGTTTGTATTTGGGATTGTCCCTTCATCCCTCATCATCACCCTATCAAAATGAAAAAAATGCTATTTTTGTCGGTCTTTTTTTGCCTTTGTCAACGATTTCTACTAATAAGTCCTTTTTTTATCTTTTACCATCATTTTTAAAGCAATATTCGCTGATGTCGATTTTAATACTATTTTAATGGTACATTAATGCTACAAATAATATTTACGAGATGCAATGAATGTTCATTACAGAAATCCTAAGTATCCTTTTTGATTTCTTCGCTCAGTAATTGTAATGTCAGTCGTTGTATGTAATTTAAGGTTCCTGGGACGCCTATCAGCGCCATTGCCGGTTCGGCCGATCTCGCGATAACTGAAGACAGATTTCAAGGAAATGAACGGTCCAAACCAAAAGTTTGCAAGATGAGTTCACTTGATCGAATGGAAGAAGCCTCGATTATATCAGTAACATATAATTGCTTGAGTTGTTCATCTAAACTGGTTATGATGCGTTTTTACGTTATTTTCTTTTAGCTTTTAGGGCATTTAAAAATATTTTAAGAGAATTTTTTTGCTTATTTTTGACAATGTTTTTTTTTTCGGATATTTTGGATGGTTTATGGATCATTTTGGGGGATAGCCAAAGTCCGTCCTCTACACGCTTCCTATGAAAGCATTTGTGAAAAATACAGTCACATGTATCCCGCAACTAATCGGGAGTCCCGTGGCAATTATCCTGCAATCAAATGACAATCACTTTTCGATTACTTGACTATCACTTGATAACTTGTCCATCATTTGACGATCACTTAGCAATCACTGGGGAATCACTTGGCGATCACATGCGATCACTTAGCGATCACATGGCAATCTGTCAATCACGTAATATCAATTGGCAATCACAAAACATCACATGCCCATCCCATCCCTCGCATCCCCCACAGGGGGATCGTTTCTGCGTAGGTGGACACGGTAATGTCAAGGTGGAGGCAGTGAGTACGGCGGTGCTAAGATCCTGATTGCCGGCTTCCCGGTAACCCACAAGTTCACGAGTTGGGCCTATCATTCCTGCCGTCGACACTTGGGCAGGATTGGGTGAAGGAGATTCTTCGGAATGCTCTGAAATCCACATATAAAAGTCCGGCGAAAAATTACCACCCGTCAAGTTGCCTAGGTTCACGACGATACACACGTCGGTCGCCTAAGGTGTAGGCAGAAAGGACACGGGATAGCTTTGTCATCACTTGCGTTGGTTGTCATCACTTGGCCTGGTCATCATTTAACTTGGAATTGTCATCAATTGACTTTGCCTTGTCATCACTTGACTTCGCCTTGTCATCACATGACTTGGCATTCTGATCACTTGACATGCCCTTCTCATCACTTGACTTGGTCGTGTTATCACTTGATTTGTCGTCGTATCTTCATTTGGCCTTCCCATCACTTCACTTGGGCTATCTCATCATTTCACTAAGCCTATTTCTTGACTGGGCTCTCTCATTATTTGACATGGCGTTGTCTTCACTTGTCTTGACCTTATCATCACTTGACTTGGCCTTGGCATTAGTTGACTCGGCATTGTCATCACATGACATGGCTTTATCATCACTCGACTTCACCTTTTCATGTGTCATTGCCTGGCAAACAATTGTCTTGGCCTTGTCATCAATTGACTTGTCCTTGTCATCTCTTTACTTGCCTTTTGCCATCAGTTGATTTGGCCTTTTCATCACATGTCTTGGACTTGTAATCTCTTGATTTGTCCTTGTCATCACTTCACATGGCCTTCTCATCACTTCACTTTGCCTTCCCGATACTTCACATAGCCTTTACATTACATGACTTGCCTTGTAATCACTTGATTTGGCAGTCTCAACACTTGACAATCTCATCACATGGCCATATCATTACTTCACTTGGACATCCCATCTTTCCAGTGGGCCATTTCACCACTTCACTTGGTCACCTGACCTTGCCTTGTCATCACTTGAATTTTGCTTGTCATCACTTATATTTGCCTTCACATCACTTCACTTTGCCATCTCATCACTTGGCAATCTCATCTCTGCACTCGGCCATCTCGTAACTTACTTGGCTATCTCATTTGTCCAGTTGACCAAATCACTTCACTTGATCATCTCATTTGCCTTCTCATCTAATGACTTGGTCTAGCCATCACTTGACCTGGCTTTGTCATCATTTTACATATTACTATTAGTTGACTTTGCCTTGTCATTTGACCTTGCCTTCTTATCTTTTGAATTGGCCTTGTCATCACTTGACTTGGCCTAGTCATCACCTCTCTTGGCCTTTTCATCCCATTAATTGTCCTTCCTTCACTTGACATCACCTTGTCATCACTTGACTTACCATTGTCATCACTTGACATAGTCTTCTCATCACTTGCCTATCCTTTTCGTCAATTGTCTTTGCATTGCCATCACTTGACTTGGTCTTGTCATCATTTGATTTTGCTTTTACATTATTTGACTTGGTCTTGTGATCACTTCATTAGGGTATTTCAATATTTGTCTTGGCTTGTCATCAATTGACTTAGTTTTGTCATAACTTGACTTCGTATTGATATTTGACTTGGGTTTCGGTTCTCTTGACTTCACCTTGACATCACTTGATTTGATCTTGTCATCACTGGCCTTTAGATGTCATCATTTGATATTTCGTTGTCATTACTTTACTTGGTCTTTCCATTACTTAACTTGGTCCTCTCACCACTTCACTTGGCCACGTGATGGCAACGCTAGGTCATTGGATGAGATGACTACGTTAAGTAATGAGGTGACTAACTGGACTAAGGAGACGGCCAAGAAGAGAGAGATTGGCAACTGATGAGATTGTCAAGTGATGAGACTGCTAAGTAAAGTGATGACATGGCCAATTGAGGTGATAAGGCCAAGTCATGTGATTGCATGGCCAAGTCAAATTATGATAAAGCCAAGTCAAGTGATGACAAGGTCAAGTCAGTTGATGACAAGGTAAAGTCAAGTGATGACACGGCCAGGTCAAGTGATGACAAGACCAAGTCAAGTGATGACAAGGCCAAGTCAGGTAATGAGAAAGCCATGCAAAGGATGAGAGGAAGTTAAGGGTTGAAATGACCAACTGGACGGAAGAGTTGGACAAATGAAGTGATGATTTTGCCAAGTGAAGAGATGAGATGGCCAAGTGTAGTGATGAATTGGCCAAGCGATGAGATGGCCAGGTGGTCAGTCCGCCAAGTGAAGTGATGACAAGGCCAAGTGTCCGCCAGTGAAGTGACTCAATTGATGAGAAAGCTAAATCAAGAAATGACAAAGTCACATGAATTGATTCGAAGGCCACGTGAAGTGAATGTAGGGGCCAAGTGAAGCGATGCGAAGCCTAAGTCAAGTGATAAGAAGGCCAAGTGAAACGATAGCAACGACAAACCTGATAATACAAAAACGCAAGGTCAAGTGATGAGTTAACCAAGTGAAGTGACGAAATGTCCAAGTGATGGCACGTTAAGTCATTAGACAGTGGTGACAAAACCAAATCAAGTGATGAAAAGGAAAAATCAAGTGATGATAAGACCAAGTCAAGTAATTTGGTAGACAAATCAAGCGATGACACGGCCACGTCATGTGCTGACAAGGCCAAGACAAGTAATGACAAAGCCAAGTGAATTGATGACAATACCAAGTCAAGTAATTGCAAGGCCGGTTCAAATGATGAAATAACCAAGTGAAGTGATGAGATGACTAACTAAATGAATTAAATGGCAAATGGAAGTAATGAAATAGTGAAGTAAAGAGATGCGATGGCCAAGTGATGAGACGGCCAAGTGACTTGTGACTTCTTAAAACATCAATATATGTAAAATTTGTAATATAGTACTATATATGTAAAAATATGTAATTGGATTGGATATAAAAATTGAAAAAATTGATATTGAGTTAGGAGGGCGATGATTGGCCACGATTACTATTTTGAGAACGGTATAAAAAATATAAATTCATAAAATCCTGTCTCTATCAATCATGATGTGAGAGATTGCTTAATAATTTCCTTCGTTTTTCTATAATTTGGAGGTTAGAACATTCCTGGCCAAAAAAGTATTGGATTGTAAATGTTTGTTAGTTGCAACTAAATAAACAGGTCACGGCTTTATAACAGCGTCAGTCACAATGAGCATAAACTACCAGAAATATAAGAGAAAATTGTTGATACATAGCAGTGCAAAGAAGAACACAAAAAGTGAATTATAGGGCTTGTGGCTAGAAATACGCGACATTACTCAAATAATTATGAGTAAGAGGGCAAATAAATTCACAGCATGGACCATTGCATTACACGACCAGGCATTCAACCAACGTGCCGTGTCCTCACTGTGCAATGGCGCGCTGCTCCCCTCCCCGCAAAACTGAAAATCCCACTTATTGCAATTTTACCTCTCTCGCAGACAGACGTCCGGCTCTTGACCGCAGACTGCCCGCAGAAGCAGCGTTATGTAAGCTTGCCTTACATCAATCTCCGAGCCGAAGGCCGGAGCCTTGTCACCGAACTTTGACACGTGTAGTGAAGTGTCAACATGACAAGTTAAGGTGGTATGTTCGTGCCAGTAGCTCGTCAAACACTCGACCATTTATTACACCTACAGAGTACCAATGTCTGCTTAAAAACGTGAACGTAGCATTTAGATAATTATCTGTACATAGTTAAAAGAGAAGCATGGAATAGTTGCTATAAAAAATCATGTTTACCAATAAATTTAGCCAGTCAAATGATTTTCCATTTTAAAATGTCAGCAATACCCATTAGAGGTTAGGTTGACTTCGGCACTCGTACTTTTCTTTCTTTCTGCGTCGAAGTCCCCATTGTTTCCAATAAAAGTGAATTATTATCAAGTAGAGGAAAAGTGCCGATCCTGCATCACAATATCCGGTGTAAATAAGATGTTGACATCACGTGGACGTCTGACGCGACGTAAACTGCTGATGTGACGTCACAAGGTCACGTGGCCCGTCCTTGTGATGCAAGAACTTTTAAATTTTAAAAGACATTGCCTCCCATTACAAAAACACAGTGTGGAAATCATCTAGTTTTTGTCGAGAGACGCCGTAGTGTTTCGAGATTGATAGCATCATTTGCGTCGACGAGGTTGGCGACGCCGGCGAGTCGTTTTCCTTGAAAGTAGTAGTGTTCACCGTTTTCACCGGTCCGCTGAAGGGTGTTGCGGTGTCCCGTCGATGTTGAAGCATGTCGTCCACGTAGCGTCTTGTGGCAGCATCGTCTTTGTGAGTGTATTCGGCCCTAGGTTAACGATGCGTGTTACATTGAAGTTACCGAGTTTGCTGACGAACGCTTTGGGGGTAGCGTCGAGTGCTTCCATAGGATTACCAACATTTGAAATCCGAAAAGGTCAGAGTTGTAGGGTTAACAATTTCCCCATTGCCGTAGACATTTTGATTGATTTGCAATCAAGCCTTGCAGATCGGCACGCAAATCTTCGCACCACTGAACGTTCCCAATTGAATACTGGATGATAGTTCTCGCACGCGCGTGAAACGTGAGTCTACATAAGCTTTTGTGTCACCATCTTGGACGACAGCTCCACCGTTGTGTTATTTTTCCACATCTTCGTACACCTCTTCCCCAGAATATTCGTTGTCACACATGTCTTATGCTGATAGCGGTGAGCTGTTGTCGATTCAGATGACAAAGCGTTTATTACTACGAAGACCCCCACCACTTTTCCATCCTCCCCCACTACCTTCACAGTCGTGACATAATGCACGCTTCCCGTCAAGTGGATGAATTTTCAAGCTCACGTGGTGGAACGTCAATCCCGACCAAGAAAACATCTTCACCGCCGACATCCAGATCGAGTCCTTCAATAAAACGCACGTTAATGTCTACACACGTTCGTCTCTGTCGAGGAGTTCTGTATAGGAAAGAGTGTCGTCTCAGAGCCATGTTTATCGTTGTCGCCAAGGTGCGAAGGAAAGACTGACAAAAATGTACTTGAATGGTAAATATCACATTTTCTTCATACTCTTCTTCCTCTATCTCCACCACAGCTTCATCCTCTTCATCGCTTGATGATGGTGTTTGGGGGTCTACGAGACATACAAGACGAATCTACATATCGGATAAGTTTGCGCCTCTTTCTTTTCACCTTGCCTTTTCATCCACCCTTCAATGCACTTTTTACAAAATATATCATTCAGATTGTTTTCATCCAGAGTCCAATGTCGATATGACACATTGGGCATAAAATCAGTTGAAAGTGTACGTCTATACACTATGGAAAGGGGAGGGAGAGTAGAATGGAGAAAGAGAAGACAATAGATGGGATGGAGTGTATAGGTTGCCACAAAGTTCACAAAAGAAAACACACGAGATCGGCGGTCACAATCTCGACCAATTGAGTGATACTTCCGACAATCATTGTACAGTCTACCCAATCCATGCTGTTGTCGGCGATGTATTACTCGCATTCAATCATCCTACGTCGACCAGCGGCGCAGTCCCGTTTCGTCGGTCCGTTGATGTGTGCGCCCGATGTTGTAAAGTTTCTGATAGGGTAGAAGTTCGAAAATGCAAGGAAGCTTTTGAACGTCCTCGGGTAGACGCTCGAAGACCGCACCCACCTCTCCCGCTTCTCGCGCCGAGGAATGGCAGAGACATGCGACGGGCAGATGATGAAGACTTTCGTTGTCGAGCGTTCTGAGAGAGCGCGGATGTGTTGAGTAGTATTGTTTGATGACTTCATTAATGTCTTGGAGCTGTTCTCTTTTAGCTGTCTTGACAATAAGTTCGAGTTGTTCGTTGCGACACAAGTTTTCCTCGTGGTCGATGCTTTTTCTGGTGCGCTCCGTCCGGATGCTTCGATGACTATGGTAGACTAATAAAAAAGTATGCATCGTCTTATACGTGCGTCCATGATATCACATCCTGACTGAATGAGCTTAGGGAACGCAAGTACTCACAGGAATCGTGTCGTCACTCAGGAAGAGTCAACGTGTCTTTCTCGAACGTGGTTTGTTTCGCTGCTGTCGATTCAGTCTGGACGATACGTTGTAATCCAAAGCATTGAAGTCAGAAAGTGAAGTGTGATTCTCTCCTCGTGCATCGATAAGATGCCCCGCTCTTCCGCTGCTCCTCCTCAAGTCTTCCGATATTATTTATTTATTGTTGTCCTACTCTATAGGACAGGCAGGGAAGGGGATGACAGCAGCAGCATGAGTAGGCCAACAGCTGTTGTGGCAACACTGCCGAGTGGTGAGATCTCTCCCTCTCGCAGACGGCACACATCAGCTAGTGGTCCGCGCGAACTTGTGACGTTATATCAGCTGATTTTTCCATTGGACGCCCACCTGATGCCAACATCCTGTTAACACTGGATGTTGTGATGCAGGACTGGCACTTTCTCTGTACTCCATAAAATGTTATGTAGTTGTTTGTGATTCAAATTTTTAAGTTAAGGTGGTTTCATCTCGTACCCCAAGAGAAAGTGTTTACAATAGCATGAATTGGGCAGCACAGTGCAGCATTGTGCAGTAAGGCTGAATCTATTTAATTTTTCGTTTTTAGCGTTTGAAGCAGCTCAAAAGGCGATGATTGGTTGATTTGAAGAATTCGAATTTAAGGGGATAGCCAATGAAATCGTCAGAGACAGCTCATGTCGTTGAGCCACAATTTGGAGAGTATTTTTCGTTTCTCAGTTGGGGAATTTTGTTTCATTGGAGTTGTTATTAGGAGAAATTCCGTAGTGATGATGGGGTAAAAGCAGAAGGAAATTAGGTAAGGAGTGGAATAATGTCCAAATTCTCTTCTCTTCCAAACAGAACGATAACAGAAGGGGAATTTCACATATATCCCGACCTGGTGGAAGATGAAAAATTATTTCAGTTCTTTAGGATGTCTCACGATAAATCTAAAGCTACATAGGATACTTTGAAAAACATAGGATATCAATAAAAATGTTGGTAACACAATTAAATTCAACTAAGCGATGGACTCATAATTGCAATACTTTCTTTAAAAACTTACTAAAATAATCGGCACCATAATTTATGCAAGATACAAAAAATTACACTGATTAATGAATCATTCCAAAACATTGGAATAATTATTTACCGTGCACAAATAAACAAGTTTCACTAATACTACACAGCTTCTTATAAATACTTAGAAATTTAAATTTGGAAAATATGGCCCTGATTCAGATAGTTCAGCTAACCAATCAAATTACACTTCCTAACGAGGTAACACATTAAATAAAACTTAATTTCACACTGCGATAATTCTGGATCAAAATAATGAAATTGAACACCTCCACACAACCTCTCCTGCGGCCCTTCAGGTTCCAATATTGAGATACATAACAGCAAGGGAAGCGAAATCAACTATGCCCATACGTCCGTGCAAGCAGTAGGGACTGGCAGTCCCAGGGACGGGAAATAGAATCGCAGCAGAACACGGCAGAAGCTTCTGAAATTTACACATGCATCAGCAATGGGTTATAATGGTCATGTAATTGAATTAAATACTGTTTCGCATATATTTTAATATCAAAGAGAAATTAAAAAATTCTGACAAGGACTCCAGCCCAGAAGCCCAGCCCCATCAGCTGCCACTGATTATATAGCTTGTTTTCTCAAAACTAAGGTTAATTAAGAATATTCACCCTGTGACCACAAAACCGTTTACAGCTGAAATTTCTTTAATAAAATTTCAACAGATAACAAATAAAACTTTATTTCATTATTTTCATACAAAAAGGATAACTTTAAACTACTTTGAACAGTGTTTGAAAATTTTACAATGGACCACAAATTTTCATCAGTTGATATGGATTCATAGTAGAAAGATACATCAATTCACTTCTTCCTTCTTCAGTATTTCCATTTTCATTCTGAATCCAACTTCTCTCCATATAATAATCCATACAGCTATGGAATTCTTTTTCGCTATAGCATGGTACATGAACAGGTATAAATGGATCCAAGAGCTCAAAAGCCTAAAAAAGAATAAATAAGATAAGATTTTCTGTGAACAAAATTATTTCCTATCTCAACTAAATTATCTTCTATCATTAATTATCACAAAAAATACAAACTAGAGGGACTATGACAGCACTTACATTCTCATATTATATCAGAAGGTTACATAAAATTATACTATATAATTGAAAGTATTAATGAACATGGTACTCTCACCAACTGAATTCCATATTTAACATGTCCTCTATTATTCATGGAATAATTTAGAGGACTTGTTACATAAATCACTATTCCTGACAAATTGTTAATTTGTAATGTTGTAATCTTTGAATACTCTATTTACCCGCGTATAAGTCAACCCCCCGATTTTGAAGAGGCTTCTTGTGAATTTTTTAAATTTGTAACTAATTCTTACTATTTAGTCAAAATAAAATTCCAAATTGCCTTATTAACTAGAAAAGTGTCTTGTTGATGAGAAAGCTAAGACTTATTGCTAAATTATCATTTTCTTGTTCCTTAGCCCACAAGTTCCCCCAATAGGTAGACTCGTGCCAGTGCTTGTAATGTGTCTCTCAGATATAGCTGCAACTTTTTGAGAATGCGAATGATCTAAAGCTCAACTAACTGAAATATGTATTCTATTTAGTTTGTACATGCCTCCCATTGTTAATGAACCCTACACTGCAGAAATCTCATCTAAATACTTATGGTGAGAAAGGTAAAAATTGACAAAAAACACGCAATTTCCACAAATGATTTTAGAATTTTTTTAAACAAACATATCGCACCTCCAATAGAAAAGTGTGAAATTGTCATTTTTCAACTAAAAGCCGATAGGTTACAAAGAGGTACTGCTACTATTCTGAAGTTGATTTTGAATTAGTTCAATTACTGTTCGCTAGAAGGTGAATATTTGGTGCAATCTATAACAAGTATTATAGAACTATGAAACTTAAAATTGCAAATTTCTGAGAAATCAGAAATTCTCACTTGTGCCACTTTTCTATTTGAGGTGCGATATATTTTACATCTTTCATAAAAATATTCAGAAAGTCTGTCTTGTTTCCATTTTGCAAGGTTTGCATTTTTTTATTTCCTTACAGACATCCCCTGCACATCATCTTTCTCTTTGGTAAGAAATAGTGACAATCGATCCTAGATATGACAAATGATTACATTTTCTGTGGGCACTTCTCATAGACACGGCTGAAAATAATGCCATGACATGTACGTCACTTACGCCAAGAGCTCAGAATGCATTGCCATTGCACACAAGACAGATATCGTGCAGCGATCAAGTTTCAAAATGTTCACAGGAAATGATTCAATGAAAGGATAAAAATAGAAGGCTAGGCGTTCTCAGAAAAGTATAATGTAGGAAAACATGAAATATCAGATGAATAATGTATCACAATAATTCAGGAACATAAAATTGCTGTGGTTTCGATCTCCCAGATCTATTGTGAGCACTCCCGGGTTAAAATAAAATAATAATCATGGTTTTTGTCACTATTCTTCCCATGTACCAATGTTTCTTTCCTTTTGGTCCTCCTCCTATGCTGCGACATCTGACTATTTAGGCCCTTCTGAAAATTTCGTGGGCTAAATTTGCGTTGTTCGTAGTCTTGCATTAGACACCACCTAAGAACATTCCTTCTGTGTCACCAGATTTTTCTATCCGGCCCCTACTTGTTGATGTCCTCCATTTAACTGTTCAAAACGCAGATTCGCATTCGCCGGGTGTCGAACCGCGGGGCCTCGTCGAACACACATCGTGAAACATGTCGGCATTCATTTTCACAATGTTTCATTTCATAAAATGCCATTCGTTTTGAAATTCTCTCTTTCCATGCCCATTCAAAAATATGGGGCTGAATAGACTCAAATTCGCGGTGGGTGCCGAAAATACGAACGCAAATATAATTGTCGTACGGTCGGATACGCGCGATATTTTTACCGTCTTCGCAGTTTATTGTTACGAAGTGAAAGCGAAAAACTTTTACTTGCGATGAAATTAGTATTAAGATTTTAGGAATATTCTTATTGCTCCTAAAAAGGCCAAGGCAATGATAATTATTTACACGCCAACGGTGTAAAACCGCTTCTCATGATCGAGCGGCGACAAAATGCCCAAGGGCTTTGTGTCACCCCCAAGATCATTAGAGCCAATTAATCCCCTTGGTAGATATATGATTTTATTGATTCAGATTTACGTATTAACTAATTAACTAAATGTTAACTTGACTCTTTTCATATTTCCCTCCATAAGAGAACATGTGGCATAATTCAACTACTTTCATATTTTCCTAGTAACCACAATCCTCTCAACCCAGAAAATTATGCAGTGTATATAAAGCTCTGCATCAAAGGCAATAAAAAGCTATGATAACGTATCAGTAAAAATTAAAATTAATTTTGCTTACCTCTTTGCCCAACTGATACAGTGGGAGGTCAGATTCTCCCCTCTCATTTCCTGACCAGACTAATCTGTCTGCAGTTAGTACCACACTTCCATTAGTCTGAAGAAGAAAAAAAAAAGGAGTCTGTGAACATGTGCAACTGAACTCTAGAACTAATTATTAACACTTTTGTTGAATGGATAATACATACCCAATTATAATTTACTAAATTAATAAAAGCTTCAGTAACTGTTAATTGAAACGGTGGAACAATTTTCCAGTTTTCATCCTTAATCATTGTTCGTTTATTATAAAAGCAATTAAAACCATCAATAGCAACCAATGTTTTGCATCTGGAAAGAAAAGAAATATCCACAATAATGAGAATGACAACTTATATATTTCAAGTAAATGCAAACATATTTACATTTTCAGAATTATAACGTGAGAGATAACACAATATCAACATTGGACACAAAATAGGTAATAAAATGGTTAGTCAGCCATCCTTACAACCAGATTAAAATTTTAAAATTCACTACATTACATTATTATTTCAACAATTTTTACTAAAAATATCTTAGCAGTACAGTGATCATCATAAATAATTTGATATTGGTTCCCTAAAACAACCAAACACATTATTTCATGTTAACTTTTGTTTGAGAACATTGTATACTCTTGTGCTTTTCAATACATTTTCCCTAATCTTTTATCTCTAAAGTCCTTTACTCCACCATCACATGATTGCAGGCTACCTGTCAATTCTCAAAAATATATTATCTCACAGGTGTGTCTGAGATCAAAAAGCTCCTGTGTGTTCTCCAACATTAGATCTTTGTTGACAAGCATAGCCAACAAGTTCATTACCCACAGAGCCCTTGTTAAATCTCCATTTCTTGTGACACAAGTCATGTAGACATGTTCATTTTCAGGAGGATATTACATTACTGATACTTTCAGAAATTGCCAGAAAAAGGAACTGCAGAAGAAAATTTGAGTCATATTCACCTACTTGTATAGGTCAATCATATTGGTCTATTTTGAGATCAATACTAACAGGATTGACAAGAGTTGATTTCTAAAACAGCACAATATTTACATTCAGAAGAAATAATGTTCTTATGTAATTCCAACCAGGTTTTACTAGGGTAAGGCTGCAGATGTAGAGTACAGTCAACAGGATGTTTTCTTATAAAGAATTTATAACTTGCTGAATTTAAAATTAATTTTTATTGGTTGTTTTTATTTATAAATAACTTATTTAATTGAGAATGGCTTTCTCACTATAAAAAATTTGCAAAAACTATATTTGTGTCACTGTCTTTGGGGAGGGGTGAATGAAGCACCTTGCCCACACACACATCCCCCTTCAGTTGTGCCACAGGTATATTCTATTAAAAATTCCTAGTCCAGTATTTGTAACATTAATAACATTGCCCATAGACTTTATAGATTTCTTCTTGTGAAATTTCTTCAATAACACCAAGGTATTTCTGCTGACACTTTCTCTAGTTCCCTATCCAAACAACAGAATCAAATAATCAGGTTCCTGATGCATAAAGCTTGATGAAGTGTGTCTCTAGCTTGCATTAAAAGGAACATTAGTATTGGCGAGCATTAACCCGGATGCAAACTTATTAAATTTTACGTTTTTTCATTCTCTTCTGCAGCCTCCTCCTCTCTTCTGTCAGCTGCTTTATTATTTTAAAATTTTGAGGTCAAATTTAAAATAAGAAGAGTTATTTCATTAGCTATTCCAAATTAATATAAAATAATAATAATAATTCAATACTTCACAACAAAGGGTAAGTTAAAAAAATAATAAAAATACTTTAAATTAAAAGTTGCCATCTTTGCTTGTGAATAGGCCGCACTAATGATCTTTGTCATTCATTTGAAGAAAAAAGATCTCTTGTATAAGCCACACCGAATAATTCACAGTTGCTCAGAAAATTTAATAATACAAATTTGTATTAATTTTTAAAAAAGGTAAACCCTTAATATGAAATTGGGAAGGGGAAGTGTCATGCCAAATTTGATTGTTTCTGCGCATCTACCTGAGAGCAATATTTACTTCCAAAGCAGACAACCTGTGCGTTGTTGTTCCGTTTTGTTTTGTTTTGTTTTGCTTTGCTCCTCCATGCTCGATTGCCACTTCGTTTTTGTATACTGATAATTTTCGCTTCGACCTGAAGTCTTCTGGATGATTCGACACGAACTCTTTTGGAAAATATCAACCGCAATAATTGTTTTTTCGAGGCAAGTAATGAAACTATCCTGAATTAGAAGAAGAATTGTTGGAATACGTTCGAGAAACCCGGCGCAACTGTTTTGCCGTTCCCCGAGAGACACTGCAGTTCGAGGGTAGCAAAATCGCAAGGAAATTCGGTATCCTCTGTAACAAATTTCAAGCGACCTACGGGTGAGTGCGGCGGTTCACGGCGAGACGCAGACTCTCCACAGCGTCGAGCAATACTAGCACTAAAGCTGTCGCAAGCTTACGAGGAAACAGCTGGTGCTGTTTCACACGTGTGTGATTAACACACGGAAGCAGCCAGATTACATCATGGGGAAAATGGGAAATGCAGATCAGACGCCCCCTTTTCTCGACATGGCCAATGCAACAACTGCATACCTCGGGCGAGGGGACTGTTCCAATAAGAAATGTGGGAGTAGAGAAACATTGCTGTACAGTTATGCGGACGGGCGCAAGTTGCCCCCATACGTGATTTTCAAGAGGAAAACCATACCAAAAGAGATTTTCCCCAGGATAATGGCGTGTGTGTCCATGAAAATGAATGGATGGACGAAAACCTAGACCTGGACTGGATGAAGCATGTGTGGTTCCAGCGGCCCGGTGGGCAGCTGAAACATCATTCTATGCTAGTTTTGAACGGTTTCCGGACTCGTGCAACCGAAGAGTTGAGAAGAGTACTGAAGGATAACGCGGAGTGATTACAAGGCAGAATGTGCGGGATGCTGTAACTCTTAAACCTGGCTGTTAACCGGCCGTTCAAACTGCACGTGTGACGTCTGTACCGCACGTGGGCCTAACGAACGGAAGCCACGACTCCGAGCAGACGTCTCAAGAGAGCCACGGTGACCGACCTGCGCCAGTGGATTACGGATGCGCGGGCATCGATTCCCAGGCAGCTGGTCGCCAATAGTTTTAAAGTGCGCGGCCTTTGTAATACGATGGACGGGAGCGAGGACGATATGTTATGGAATGTTGTAAGCGATTGTGAAAGTGACAACGAATCAGGGGGAGATGTGAGTCCGGAAGTGATGAAAGGGATTAAATTTAACATAAACAACTAACATACTATGTGTATTCCTGAAAAATAAAGGTTTTCGGCATAAAATTTTGTATATCTTCCAATGATTTTTTTTTTTTTTTTTTTTTTAAGAAAAACCTCGTGTATACTCTGCACCCCCCTTTCACGAGTTATTTTCCTGTAAGAAAATAAGTGCAGCTTATACACGAGCAAATACGACAATAATAATTAAGGCAAAAAAGGTCAAGGTTCAACAAAAATTATAATATTATAAACACACAACACTTAACACACTTGTTCACACCCCCCAAAATTACGTTGTTATGATGGCTCTTTAATTAACCCAAAAATCACATAATGTACTCAAAAACTTGTTTAGTGTTTTTCATGAGTGCAAGATCTTAATTTTGAACAGACTGTTAAAATAGGTTACAACAAATAAACAGAAATTGATAAGTTTAATTCAAATTAATTATGGTTAAAAGAGCACACATTTTCTGACAGTAGTAACTGTACAAGAGGTTAAAAAAATAGGATATTCAATTTTTGTAATTTAATAAGTAAATGAAATGCATTTCTGACACTGAATTCGATGCAATGTGCTCTATTCTTAAAAGAACTTTAAAGGAAGGAGAAAATAATTTGCTCTGGCTGTCATTTTAACTAGAGACAGGCAATTTAATCGCAATTACTGTAACAATTGATAATTTTATACGATTCATCAAAAACTAGAAATTTATTTTTACACCTATTAATGTACACATTGATTAATTTTTCGGACTTTTAACTCAATTATATTAATTCAAATATTAATTTTCAAGACTAGCAAAATATGAAAGTACATCTCTATTTTTAAACTTTACTAACAGAATTCCTCAAATGTCCATCTCTCTCCAACTGCAAAACATGACACATACGTACACCACTAATTTCATGTTAGTAAAACTAATAAAATGAAAAATCACAATGAATGTACTAATATTTTAGTGATATTATAGTATTCAGTATGAATTAAGAAAGAGATAGAATTACCAGTTTTCCTAAAATCATCCTCATTCAAATACATTATTAGATTACAATTATGGGTGTTATTGTTTCTAGAAATTCTATGACCATATTCATTTTAAACTGAGTTACATTCATTTCTCATGAGTAATGGATGAATATTATTTAAATAAAGAATATACATATATTATTAATTAAATTTTGCCATGCTTGTAAAAAACTACAAAATACGTAAAAAGCTACTAAACAATTAATATATTTACAAATTGATTAAAAATTAACGATTTTACACATTATTTAAACATGTGAAAAATAAATCAATGCATATTAATGTAATAAAAAAAATCGTTGATTAGATAATAATAATTTCCAAGCAAAAAATATGTGTAGCTGTTTGAGAAAATCTTATTTAAATATTTTGTATTTAAATTGTCACAATTACCGTAAAAAATACTACAACTATTAATATTTTGAAACAATTGTCCATACCATGAACTTAAAATCTAAATTTGAAGAACAGACTTAATATACAACAAAATCTTCTACAATACTGTAGTTGTAGGACAGGGGTCAAACAAATTTTAAACTTCCAAAATTTTGGAAAATTCAGATTTCAGTGAAAATTGGACCTGTAGTATTTTTAAAGGCAAAGATTCTTATATCTATGCAAAAGATTTCAAGGAAAATTTGGAGCCATTTCTGAGAAAATTTCCAAAATGTTCTAAGGCCTTCAAGTACAAAACAAGTTTAATATTTACTATTCAAAATTCTAAACATGAATTGTAAGAAAAGTAGGTATCTTAAGCATTCTGAATTCTTTTATCACAAGCACAAAGTTAGCCACCTTCCCAGCTACAAAACTGTGGAACATGGGATACTTTCACACTCAGGGTGAAAAACAATTGCAGAATTCCAAAGCGGGCCACTAGAACCCTCTGATCTCGTGCAACAATCCTTATGGCTATACCTTAAGATAACACTGCATATGCACACACACACACACACACACACACATATTAAAATAATTAAAATAACCACAAGTTTTCTTTATAAAAAATTATTTATCAAACATACCTGCCACTTGACGACAGTGCCTTAACCTCTGAAGCAAGAGCAACAATGATATTGGATGCATATTTAATACGGTTTATTCCCAGATCAACGAGTTCTAACAATGGAGACCCTGAACGAGTTTCTTCTCGCTTGCTCCAAGTGTAATTACTTGTAACAGTAAGCTAAAAATCAAACTTGACATGTTACACACAATTACCCTAAACTTTAAGTGTGAAGAATACAATCATTTAACTCTCATTAACATACATCTGTTTGCGACAGTAAGTGTTGGTTTTGAGTCTTGAAATGGGCAAGCCAAGCAGCAGAATCTAGGGGTGTATCCCTGAAACCTTCTCTTGTTTCTGAACGGGTATGGTCTTTGCACTTCTTCATCCAATCTGGCACTAAAATCCATTAAAATCTTTATGACAAATTACAATTCTCTTTCAACTGATAATGTTACAAATAGGACATTTATTTTACAGTTTCAGAAACAAATTGTAGTCACAATTTCAACATGCATGAAAATTAAAGCTACATCTTAATAATTGAAATAATTATCTCATCTACGCACAGAATCAACTCAAATACAGTAAAATCTGTCTAAACCAGAAACTGTACAAGCAGGAAACCTGCCTTAACTGGAAAATTTCTCTGGCCCACAAGCTAAATGGCATTTTACACAACATAAAACAGAAGTTTTCCATGTCTTGCAGAGAAAAAAATCTTTATAAAACGGAATTCCTATGAATGTAATGCAATTGGCAGAGACATGCAAGATGTTCTTAATGAAATGAATGCACCTACAAGCTTGTTATAAATTCTCTATCCCTGTAACATGTGATTTAATTGTGGCAGCTGAACATTGAAGGAGAGGGGCTTAGCTGTCAGCATAGTAATCGACTTTGGGGGTCACTTGTGTTTCAAGACATAAGCAGTAAGGGAATTCCCTCTCACCAGACTCTCTGAGCGTGGGAACATGTTCGAGCTTAGCTTCTATTAACAGGTCTCCCTGCTCTGCGTTGAAAATCATAACCCCCTACCCACATACACATTACTCAATGCAATGCATCAATGCAATGCATCAATGCAATGTATCAGAAAGTCACAGTACTGGATTGTGACTCATTGTGCATTGAAAGTGTCAGCAAGCAGTCCGAATACAGCCAGAAAGGTGTGTATTTTTTTACTCAGAAGCTGTCAATTTAAAGTATTTAATACATATTCATTTATTGGCGATTTCTTCCATAAATACGTTAATGTATTTTGATAATTAAAATAAAGTCATGTAATTTACTACGTCCGGGGCAGAAACATCAATATCTCAAATGGCATAAAATGAAAAACTTCCTAAACAGGATTTTTTTGTGAACCAATCGATTCTGGCTTAGATCATTTTTACTGTAGAATATGAGTGAGCTATTTGTCGAGAAACTTAATGTAAAAATTGGAGGAAATTTGTACTTACCCCAAGGTACATGAATAATTAAATGACCTGAATTGAGAGCGTAGTGTAGAATGTGAGCAAGAGTCAAACTCTTGCCTCCACCCCGCTCACCAACATTTCATTATTAAGGTAAATTTTCGGTAATAATGACATAAAAGAAATAGCCATAGCACATAAAAATATAATAATATCCAAACAAGTATGGGGTAAATAAGGATACACAGAACGTATTTAACAATAGGTCTAGAATAATCAGCAACTTTCATCATATTAATTACTTCCAGGGCAGGCTTGCGTATCATCAGACAGGTTTCATCAAAAGTTTTAGCTTGAACTTCATAACCTTTGGGAATACCACCAAATCTGAATAGCTGATTGCACACTGCAGGTGGAACAACATAGAAACGACCTTCATGTTCTAAATTGTGATTGAGCTAAAAAAATAATACAACAAAAACAAGACTTTTAATAAAATTAGGTGTGTCTAGAATATATTAAATTAATGCACAATGCCCAATATGATACAAGTTTGAACAAAATTACACAACACTGAATTCAATGAAACCTGTCAGGAATCTATTTCACATAACTTACTTATTCTGTACCCCAAAATAATATAGACATAAATAAGTATACCAATAAATCTTACTGGATTGTCCTCCACTGTCCGGCATCTCGATTCCGGCTTTGCGAATACATTCGGAGATTCCAAACTCAATTGGCGCAAAAAATAATTATTTCTCGTCACAGTTAACAGGAATTTATAGCGGGTCACTGACAATCATTGAAACATCTTCATTAGCTCGTTAATAAATAACATAATACTTAAAGAACACACATAACCTATAATATGCTTACACATTGTTGATATTGGCTGAAGACACACGTATTTAGTTACAACATTTTAGAAACTGAAGGAATATAGATAAATGTCCCAGACTAGACACGGATTTTAAAATATCACGACTTTAATACTGCGTATCACATTAATTTCATATTCTCTCACATTCGCCATCACACGCGCGTGCACTTGCTACTCTCGTTCGCGACCGAAATAGCTGAATTGTTTTCAAACGAACTAGCCAAGTCGTTCTCGAACCAACTAACTGACAGTGGGTAAGATATTTTACACTGTGTCATAATTAGGCCTAGGAATTTTAGGCACTAAAAAGTTATGATTTAGGCACTTAAAATAGGTGACAAAATTTAGAAATTATGGGTTATTCCCGGGTTTACGATGCACCTTGACAGCCACCTTAATACTACTGTGTGTATCGATCTCTTCTGATTCTTGTGTCGTGACCGATACGTAGAAATAATTTATTATTTACGTGGTACATTTAAACATTAGTTAGGCACTTACATAGGTTAAAATGATTAAATCAGGCATTTAAAAATAATTCCATCAAAAACTGACCAGAAAAGGATTTAATTAGGCACTTTTTTCAGGAATATAAAATTAATAGCAGAGTCTAATATCAATATTTTATCCAAATTTTCTGCAGAAACGTATATCTGTTAAAATCATTTTGATAGCTGAATTGCCATTACACTGACAGAGGTTACAGAAGCAAACTTAAATTTATTCACATTTCTCATGCCCATTCTTTTGGAACTCCCACCACACACATACCAAAACTTTTACCATGCAACCCATTATACCATATCTACGATTTTTTATATTACGCTTTCCGATTTTCACTTTACTTTTCCCCCAATGGCTCCCTTAGCAAAACTAATTTTTATTTCGGCGTTTTGCACCACGGACACTTGATTTTTCAAAGATTTTCCATTGCGTTCCAGTTTGGCTCTATTATTATTAGGAGCAGGAATGAAAAATCTGTATTTTGCTGGGCTGTATTTTGTAAGCTTCGCCTCTCCGACAGTGTTTTATCTGACCTGTTACTTACCTGGCCTGAATTGCGTAGACAACGCACCGTGGCGATAAGCCTCATCTGTCAACAGCACAGCTGCACCGAGAATGGGTGCAATTGCCTAAGAAGTACGTGTTGATCTGAGACGAGCATGAAACATCCTCGTCGACAAACTATGGTTGTTTCATTGACAATTCATTGTTATATGTAGAGATTTTAACATTGATTTTCTGGTGGAATCTCGCGAGAAAGAGCAGTTTCTCAATTTAATTCATTCCTTCAGTTTAGATATTACAATAAATGTACCTACACGGATCCCACTAAATTCAAAGAAGGCAATCAATCAAATAATAATTAACAAAACCGCTACTCGATATGAAATTGAAACAAAAGATTTAGGATACAGTGATCACAACGCACATATTCTTCTCATTATAAGAAATGCGAAAACTGACATAATAAATAATACCCGTATGAGTAGATTATTTACTAAAAGTAAAAAAAAAAATATTCATCAATTTCTTGCTGCAAGAGACATGGGACGCGGTTTACAATACTGTTGATACAGACGATTCTTTCTTTTTTTTCAAAGCTTTCATTTCATTTAACACTTGCTTTCCTCTTCGAAAGGGAAAATTAAATATTTCACGGAAAAGCAATTCTTGGATAACACAAGGGATTAGAACATCATGTAAAAACAAACGAATTCTTTCTTTCATTTCTAAGCATCATATCGTATCTCAAGGTTTCCTCCTCTACTTTAAAAAATATAAATCATTGTTAAGAAAAGTATACGGCAGGCTAAAATCATGAAACATGACCAGGATATTTTGAACTCAAATAATAAAACAAGAGCAATGTGGAATATAGTAAAAAAAATCGACCACATCAACTATAAACCTTGTAGAGAATGTTGTTTTAAAAGATAACGATAGAAATGTGAACGATCCGACAACAGGGGCTAGTCTCTTTAACCGATACTTTTCGAGAATTGCTGCCGGTCTCACTAAGGGTCTTTAGCCACAAAATGCAACCGCTTAAGCCGCTTGTCAAAAAAGGCAACAAAAATGAAATTCAAAATTATCGGCCAATTTCTCTTTTGCCGTTTTTTTTCAAACATTATAGAGATTTTTTTACCGTACGAATAAAAGTACGTAACGTACGAATCTTAGTAACTACGACGCGTTTTCAGGTTGCCAACATGGATTTCGGAAATCAAAATCTACGGATACAGCCAAATTTTCTTTTCTTAAAGATGTCACCTCATCCATGTGTCAAAACGAAGCACCTATTGGAATATTTTTAGATCTTTCAAAAGCTTTTAACGTCATTGAACATGACATTTTACTCTAAAGATTACCTTCGTATGGAATTCGTGATATTGCTCTAGATTGGTTAGGTTCGTACCTTAAAAAACGATCTCAAAGAGTAGAAATACCTTATTGGCATGATGGAACATTATGTACACACCTTCCAGATTCTTTGCCAATTGCACGTGGAGTCCCGCAGTGATCGATTTTAGGCCCTATTTTCTTGATACCAACGTAAACGATATGCTCTCGACGATTAGAAACGGAAGGACAGTTCTCTTTGCGGATGATACGAATGTTCTTTAAGCTACGCTTTCGGTTCTTTATGCTAGGCTTTCAGAATTCTTTAAAATTCAGCCAGCCACCACACTTCTCGTAGTGTATATTTCGCGAATGTTCATTCCCGCCTGAGATATGGTATAATATTCTGGGAAAATACATTTTATAGCTTCCAGACTTTTAGATTACAAAAAAGAATTGTACGAATAATAAGCAAATCCTACCCACGTGATTCTAGTAAGCTTCTCTTTATTAATCTAGGTATTATACAATTAGCGTGTCTCTTCATATATAAATCAGTGGATTTAGTCAAAAATGACTTACTTAAGGGTGGGAAAATAATTTCAGCAAACGCCGTTGTCTATAACTACAACACTCTACGTAATAATTATATTCATCAGGTGACAGTATAAACAGCTCACTACAAAAATTCATATATAATACACGTGGAAGGAAACATTTTACAACACCTTGCCATATGACATTAAAAGATTAAATTCGATACAAGAGTTTAAGTCCCAAGTAAAATCTTTTCTGCTGCACGAATGTTTCTATAAATTAGAGACTATACCGAACACCCAAAAGAAAAGTAATATTAATTTTAACAATGACATTTAATGTATTATATACCATTTAGATCTCGATCAGGTTTTCGTCCAGTTTCCCTGATCCTCGAGGCAGGCAGGCAGGCAGGCAGGCAGGCAGGCAGGCAGGCAGGCAGGCAGGCAGGCAGGCAGGCAGGCAGGCACGAATAACTACTAACCCTTTGTAACTCTGCTTGACTTAATCTGCTACCATTCCTAATTACACTGGACATGAACAAAATTAACAATTTTTCATTTCCCTCACAGTTTTACATGCAAAATGCACCATTCTCTATACTCGTACACAACTTTCGCTGTGGCTGTGAATAACAAGAATGAAAATGACCTATTTACAAATTTCTTTGTAGGCAATAGTGCTTTTAAATGGCCAGTACTTTGAATTGTTGCCTCCCTTGTCCTTAATTCCATCGCACTTTCCGTCTAACCAGTTCTCCCCGGCCGACGTCAATTTGACCGACTTATTGCGATGCTCACGCACCGTTACGAAGGTTGCCTTTTATGATTCGGGATTTGGCAGCCCTGGTGTTGCAATCTGGCAACTGACAGCTCTATTGTAAAGTTGGATGTTTTGAGGTTATACGTACTCAGAACGTTTTGACATACGAGCGCTATTTGTGTTGTTTACAGTAACTTAAAAGATTCATCTTGGCCCAAAAATGGAATTAAATCCTGAACATTTTCGTGCGATTATTTTTTACAGCTTTCGACGTGGATTAACTCAGCAACAGTGCATGGATGAACTTAATTCAATTTTCGGCGATGAAGCTCCATCAAGGACCAGTGTTTATCGATGGTATGGTGAATTCATTCGTGGTGGTAGTTCACTCCAAGACGAATTTAGCGAAGGTCGTCCAACATCAGTTGTTCCGGAAACCATTGATGCTGTGCGTGAACTGATATTGCATGATCATCATGAGTGCAAGATCTATCGTGAGATAGAGACAACCTTAGGCATTAGTGGGACCAGCATACATTCAATATTGCATGAACATTTGTCAAAAAAATTTGTTCGCGGATCCCACACAATTTGTCAATCGCTCAAAAAAAGGCTCGTCGATTGGTCGAAAGAAATGCTCAAAAAATACGATCGCGGTGTTTCAAAACACGTCTATGACATCGTGACATGTGATGAATCGTGGATTTACGCGTATGAGCCCGAAAGTAAACAGCAGTCGACTGTATGGGTGTTTCAAGATTAGCAAAATCCAACAAAAGTTGTTCGCGCGCGACTTCCAAACAGATGGTCGCCTTTTTTTTTCGGAAAAACTGGACATGTCGTAACCGTACCACTAGAACAACGCAAAATAGTCAATTCTGAGTGGTACACAACGATTTGTTTGCCAGCTGTCTACCAAGAAATCAGGAAAACCAACCGCCGAAGACGGATCACTCTTCAGCACGACAATGCGAGCTCTTACACATCGGCTCAAACAACTGCATCTTTGAGCACCCAAAACATCGATTTGATGAGTCATCCGCCGTATAGTCCTGACTTGGCACCGAATGACTTCTTTTTATTCCCGTACCGACACCTGAAGAAGCGGTTGCTGCATTCAGAATGCATGTTTTGGAGATACCTCAATCAGAGTGGCAAAAGTGCTTCGACAATTGGTTCAAACGCATGCAAAAGTTTATAGATCTTCATGGGGAATATTTTGAAAAACAATGAAGTGATTTTCGATTATTAATATTTGTTTTTGTTCTCTAATCCTGAAATATAAAAGGCAACACTCGTACTTCCTCTAGATTTCGACGTTTGACCTTCGCGCGGGTTGGCCTCTCCGTCGACGCCGCTCGCCCCCGGCTTTTGCGATGCCAATGGCGGGACTCGCCTCGGCTGACTGCTGCTGCCTTCTAGTGTCCTCTTGTGCTCCCGGCTCCGTTCTCTTCTGCCTCCTACGCCCGGTTCCGTCTTCGTCTTCTACCCCCGGCGCCTTTTACTACGCCCGCGTGCGAAGATTTTTCGCACCTCACAGGATAACTCGTGCGAATTCCGTTCGTGCAGGTCTCTCGCTCGCTGCTGATTGCACTTTACTAGACCTCAGCGTGTACTACTTCGCTAATAACGGCTAAATTCACTCCCCGCATCGGTGTCCGAAGAAATACTTTCTTCCAGAAAACTAGAAAATTTCGCGGACGGCTTACATATAGATAATAGAACTATACATCTTTTTTTAGTCTATCATTACGAGCGTAAACAGACGAATCCAATGATATACATGTTGTGTTATGTTAGATAAGCATATTTTTTAGTAATTTTGATTGTTTGCGACTAGTGTTTAAGGGATATTTTGAATGTAACAGTTCGCCACATAAGGTCACGCTGTGTTTCCCCTACTAGCGCGCGATAGGGGAAGGGAAGGGAAGGGATCTAAGTATTTGTAGATACGAAACATATTCCAAATATTCACGAAACTGTAGCAGTTTTTCTCTGAACTGTTTCCATCCTTCCGTATTTTTATATATTTTGCATTACTTAAGGATTGAAAATACAGATTAGTCATAAGTAGTACTCGTTTGTATTGAAAGAAGATTGTTTATTTAAACTTCATGTAAAGGAGTGTCATACTACAGAGGATATTAATGGGATGTTAAAACTAAGTCATCCTGTTGCCTGTTGACTCTCAGTTACATTTGGTGACGGAAATTCGAATCACATACAGTTCTATTCCTTTGTGCCGCTATATTGTTACTTTCAAGTTACAACTTCGTACACGGGTCTAGATCAGAAAGAAATTCCTATTGGTTTGTTTCTAAATTTAGTGAAAGCATTTGACATTATTGATCATGCCCTTATCAAAACTTGAAAATTTGAAATTGGAGGTATTGCACATCTACAGGTTAAATCGTATCTTTCGAATAATCATGACTAGTAGTGACAATACAGCATGTTAAATACAGAAGGATTTCAACTTATTTTTCTCTACCAAAATGATAAATTGTCCACCACGACCAATCCTAATTATATTTCAACAATAGGAATCTGACTAAAAAAAAAATGATTTCATTTACAGATGACATGAAGATTATCAAAGCAAATATATGACAACCTTTACAAAAATAAGCACAATTGACTCTTGAGGCACTAGAAAAACTGGTTGCAAGAAAAAACATATACCTCAAAATATCCATAATAAGAACAAAAACAAGTTCAGGTTTTAATGCGGTAAACCATAGTTGTTAATAAGCTAATAGCTCAGTTTTGTCATTACCAGTATATTTACTTGGTTCATTGCACTACCATAATGCTAATTGCAATTTACCTTCATTGTCTTTTGTGAGTAAATATAAAGATGTAAATTTGTCTGTTCACCCTGATAATGATTTCAAAGTTTACCTGTGAGATTAATTAATTATTTTGTATTTACAGAGTCTTTAACTGTATGGTATTTACTCCTGTAAGTGTAGCACATGTTTTATCATGGGAGGTTGCGGTAATCTTTCCCCGCTGGATAGTGAAATCGGGCACCGACCTATATTTCAGTTTGTGGGGTTTTCCCCACCCAGGTATTTCCCAACAACAGGACACCACCTAAACAGGGACAAGCTCTAAGCTCCCAAACTGTGCAATAGTGTAGTGTATGTAAGTAAGAGGGTGAGGATAGGACAAGGAAGAGAGGAAAGATTGTGTATGATTCGTTTTGTCAGGGTACTGCTCCGGTATTCACCTGGTGTTGATCTAACACACGCCACTAGAATTCTCCTTCAGACAGCGGTTGAACTCAACCTAACTATTATCAAAAATCCTGTTACTGTCAGGACCCGAGCCCTGGGACTTCCCGGTCAGAAGCTGTTGCTGTTGTATGTGCTGTTGCAGCACTAGTTTCAATTTTCACTTCTGCTATCCCATGAAAATGGTTTTAAAATACTTACCAGTTACTTTTTCTCAGAGCAGTTTACAAATTGGAGCCAAATCATTTCCAATTTAATGGGAATGAATTGTTTTAGGAGTCAAAAATTACAGTTTATTTCACCTTAAATTTATTATTCAAATCATATACTTCAGGAGGCTGATTAAAACAATACATCATAGGAAAACAATACACAAAATGATGGCACCTTATACAATAAACATGCAACAGTCTGATGGACATCAGTTCAGTGAAAATTATATGGTATTTTAAAACTGCACTAAAATAAGCACCATGCAGTCCATTTGTTCCCCAGCTATTCAAGAAGGCAAGATATTTTCATTCTCACACTTTATGAAAAGAATTTTACATTATATGAAATATTGTTTGCAAACTTTAGAGTCATAATTATAAATCCACGAAACAATTGTTTAATTTTTAGGATAAGGCAAGTAGTTATCATCCACATTCACCTACAAGCAGCACATAACACTGATACGAGCCTCTACTTACTAAACTTGTAAAACATTGTTTTCTTTACAATCAGCTTCTTTTTACATGATGCATGATTTTAACATCTAGAACTTTCAATAAACTGATAAAGGGCTTTTAATTGATCAGTTCACAGCATGTAATGCCCAGCATTAATGCGGCCAAGGTACAATAGTCAGAAATATATGAAAGTATTCATAACAACTATCCGTGTATGTGTTGTTAACAAATTCTAACCTACTTTTCAAAAATTAGATTGCAGCACAATTGCAAATTGCCTACATTAAAAATAACAATAGGATATTCTAATACCAAAAATGTTCACAAATAAATATATGTGTATCTTCAATTTAACTGCACAAAAACATGCAGCTTACATAGAAGAGAAAGAAAAATCACATTGAAAGTGTCCTACAACATCCCAGTACCTAAGAAATTTTTAATTTCTACATATGGTGATCTCCAATATGACATCGAGTTTTATATTTTCATCATAAGAATGCACTAAAAATAAGTTTGATAATATTCAACAGTTTTTTCAAACCTTGGGTGCCTAATTTCAAAGCCAATTTTGAAAGCAAGAGTATTTGCCATAAATAAAATATTAAATACAACAAACTTTCAGGACATGAAGTTGATTCACTCTTTCCTTAGAACACCCTCCCTCCTTTCTTTCTGAGTAAAAAGGTAGACAATTTACTAACTTTTGATAGTTCATTGAAAGGCAAATAATGAAGTTTGTTGTATCGTTGATTGATGTTAAGGTCTCAGGAAATGGAATGTATACAAGTAAGAGAGACCAACATAGTATTTTCACATATTTTTGGAAAATGTATTTAATAAAAATGTACAATAAACACACATAGAAACAATCAAGAACTTGTAATTAGTAGATTTCTGCAGGCAAGCAAATTTATCTTTCCACCTGGCAGGGCAATTTGCTCAATGAAACTAGACCTTTATATGATCTAAAAACACAACATTAAGGCATCTTTACGCAAATGACAACGGCACCCAAATTTTGAAATATTAATTAATGAATGATCATCAACCAATTATTATTATTATATTGAGCTCCCGACATAAGGTACAGAATAATAAATTGTATAAAGCATCAGCATGCATGCACTGCAGCATGTTCACTTTCCATTTTCACAATGGAATAAAACAACTTGTGTACAGTGAAACCCCTCAGTTTGGTCACTCCCCAATAGAACACCTTGTTCAAGAGCCACATATATACTTTAAATAACTGAGTACTTTTACACCTTTTTGAACTGGAAACATTTTCCAGGAACCAAAGCCCAATTTAGAAGGGTTTCATTTTATTACCAGTCACAAGTACAGAATTTACTTTTGTGTATGGTAACACAAGTAAAATTACAAGACCTTAAATATCACATTATCTTTAAAGAAACTATTATTTATAAATCACATAATAGTAATTTGCAATGCAGAGTACAGAGCTTCCAGAGTTTAAACTGGTTGATTTATCGACAACAAAAATGCGGTAGTAATGAAAAAAAACAAACAAAAAAACATAATATTCCGTCAATAAAAATTAACCTTCATTAATTGAAATTTTCTAACAGTCTTCAAATGTTGTAACTTAAAAATCAATTAATAATTGAAAGAACTTAGAAATGTGTATAAAAATTATGTCAAATTTGAACATCACAAATAACTACACTACTTTCTTACTTGAATACTTAAAAATGAACATGAATAAAACTATACATCACTACGTACTTTTCACATGGACATGATTAACATTTTATCAATATTTTTCACTTAAACACAATGGTGAAGAATGTACACTAATAGGCTTTAAAAACAAATTATTGAAAAGAGAAAGAACTTCTGAAGACAGATTACAATTAAAAGTAGTTTTATAAATAATCTTTTTTGGGTGAAAAGTAAATAAAATATACTCAGTGCCACCCTTTTACAACAATTAAGCCACATTTACAAACATTCACTTGTTCACAAGTACACTAATCAGTCTTATTAAATACACAACGTGTACAATCGCATACATTCTCCAGTGGCATAGAAACAATACATCATAAAATGAAAGAAATGGAAATTCCATAAGTAGTGACTCACTGAAGATTCAATATTGGAAAACATCACACATTTTATCAAAAATAAACTCTCACAATCATTTAACATAGTGTCAGAGCCACATAATTTAAATTTTAACATTGAAATCAGTAGTTGAGAATTATTACAAGGAGATAAGAACATTTCAGACAAAACACTGAAAATCAATAGTCTCTTTCACAAACTCCAAAACTGTAGGATTTTTCTGCATTGTGTTCTAGTCTTTTAACAGCCAATACATGTGCAGATTAAGTAGAGAAAAAAATCCTTGCACAAGATATTGCAAGTAGAAATTTACTTAAATGTTAACATACAAGAAAGAAACAAACGATCACTTGCATTAAATAACATTATCTATTAAATGGCAAAGAGTAAAAAGTAAGTTTTCTGCAAAATATATTTTATAACTGTACTCTATAATTTTTAATTTGCACCAAAGATCACTAGCAAACATATCAGCACACACTGCTTGAAAGGATTCACATGCTATTAAACAAGAATAAAATCTTCGTGGAACAAAAATGAAAGAAATACAATTGCTAACAGCTTATCACAATTACCATCAAATAATACAACTAAATATAAACATGCACTTTACAAATACCAAAAAAGAGAAAAATGGAAAAACCTAATAATTTTTTATAAAAATAACACTCAAGATCCAGGGCCGAGTAACAGTCATTTCCTTTGGCAGGGGTGGATCCAGCAGATCATTTTGGGGTGGCTATCATAGATGTTTGTTAAATAATAAACATATTTGTTATATTGTATATTATTTTTGTAGTGTATATATGAAACTATACAATATTATTTGCAATATTGCTTCTTACATTACAATTCTGCTTGACAAAGTACATCATTCAATAATTTGCAATAAGTGTAAACAACTAAGTTATAGCTTCTGTCTCAGTTGCTAATCACATCTATCACGGTAAACCTTCAATCATTTGCTCACTCAACACCTAAAAGAATAACGAAATCTTGATTAATAAAATTTTGTCCTGTAATTAATTAATTTATCTCCATCATTCAATGAATTTTTTGCATTAATGTTTACAAATATACACAAATTAATGTTTCTCCTTCTTATGCAATAGTTAACCCATCATTCTTCCTTCGAATACCTTTCTTGTTTTTAACAAAGAATACCAATACATCAATGTTTTAAAAATAAAACTGTTCATGGAAATTCATGGACTCAATGGAAAGCATTATAAATTGTAATGTGTATATATTAAGAAAACATTACAGTACTTCAAAATTCAAAAATGGCGATAGTACTGGAGTACTACAAATATGGTTGTTATTTTAATGATGAGAACTCAAAGTGATCTCTTTATTCAGCTATTCAATGATAATGAATGGTGTCACTTCAGCCTGTCTAAAAAACATATAGCTTTTCACTTCAGTATTGTGAAATGTATTTTGTTGGAAAGTGGATATAGTACGCTTTTTTATATAAAGAATAAATTATTATGCACAAGGCCTTTAGCTTAATTCACAAACCATATCTGGAAATACCACCTATTGTTTTGCAATTTGGCGATGCATGAAATACCTTTGCCGTCCCTTTCACTTTTAGTGACCCATGGCTGCATGCCTTCATATTTCAGAGTGAGAGAATGTGGCTAATTTTAGTTGGAAGAAAGAGAAAGCACTTATTCTGTCCTTGTTAGTCTTCAACATACTGTAGCTACTACACTGAAAAGAGTAAGCACATGGGCGAATCCAGAGACAAATTTTGGGAGGCGAAATTCAAAATGTTTTAGATGAAAGCATCATATTACAGATTTTGTAAAAGTCACATGCTACTCTCAGCTCCTGTGATACCATTTAATTTGTTTTAATGATTATCAGAAAATATCTTTGCTAGAAAGTTTCGTGACTAGTTAAAATTAATAGTTACTGAAAAAATTTAGGAGGGAGGGGAGATTTCCCTCCCTGTGAATCCACGTCTGGTAAATAGCTGTCTCTTGGCAAAGGCAAATGGTGATCACTTTAAGATTTACCCAAAGGTCAGTTTTTTGACCTTTTAAGGAAATTATATTTTATTAATTATTTTCAATAATTATTAATTTACTATATGTTTTATTGGAATGTTTACTAATTTTAATAAGACTTTCTTATTTGTTTAATAATCAGATTCCATAAAAATAATACATTATTATTGTTATAAATAATGAAGAGCTTGGCGGTAATGTTTCATGCGATATCTTTCCAATTTCTCTTTGAGCCTGCTTTCATTAAATAATAATTATTGTCAAGTTGGTATTAATAAATCAATAAACAGTCATAACTTCCCTTCACATCTTCAGTTTTACAGTTTTGTTCCTTAAGTATACTGAAACAAATCGCCTAAAGAGACCTTTTTGTTTCCTTGCTCATGCTCAGCCCACCCCACCCGGCACAGCGCGAAAGCGCGCAGCCGCTTCCAGTGTGTGAGCAGCGTATCTGCCCACCTAAGCTCTTGAATGAGAATAACACAGAAACAGGAAAGTTGCTGCAGCTTATGACCTGACGGTTGCCTCCAACTGTGCTGTTTTGATGAGTCAGGCATGGCTGTCAAAGACATGCGGTTGCCAAATTGCCAAAACAAGAACAAGTGCTCTCAGAGATGGGTGCAAGCCAAGCTAAAGACCCTGTATTATGGAAATTCTCAGAGGTAAGATTGATGGGAACCTAATACTTTTTTCAAAATCATTAAAAACATAATAAATATCACATACGGCAAATAAAAATTAGATGCTTCATGAATACATAAATGTCCATAGAGACAATAAAAAAAGTAGATATTGGAGTAGAAACTGAATAGACATCAAGAAAAAGGTTTCATTCTAAGGTAGCTCCCCATCAAAATTCAGCCTAAATTTGCTAAAGAAAGATGACAAGAGTCAATGATTACAAGAAAAGTAAAATCAATCAAATGGCAAAATTTGAAACAACTACACAAATATATAGTCTGCCCTTAAAAACTGATAGACGTAAAATAAAACATCTTTGATAGGCCTACAAAAATTAAGCAATACCTTATGTATTAAATATACATTTTAAATGAAATGATGGAATAATGTGCATACAATTATAACTGTATCATTCCTATTAATAGCAAACTTATCACTGTCAGTGAACCAATATTTTATAATTATATTCAATTTCTAAAAGTTGCCTCCTTCTGTGTTTTGGTTAATTTTCTCACATAAACTTCACACTCATTTCGATGCTGAAACGTCATAAATGTTCCACACAAAAATTCTAAATTTCAACTAATCTCACACCATTATAGTTTTCCCTCTTTTTTCATATCAATTCATAACATTTTTATACAGGTGTCTATTATATTTTGAATCCTTCACGTAATTATAATAATAATAATAATAATAATAATAATAATAATAATAATAATAATAATTCCTCATTGATTTAGATTAAGATGGGTTAGATCTACTTTTATATAGACTCCTGAGCATGTTTTAAAGAAGAAACAAAATCTGCAAAGCAACAGTAAAAGGAAAATAATTCTCAATAAATATTAACTATTTTAATAATCATAGGATCATGTGAACCTTTATTATCTTTCATTAACACACAGGTCTTAATGATTTCCTTGACTTTTGCTGAGTAAGATATTCTCAAAACTTAAAAAAAAAGTTATAATGTCTAAATATAATATTAAGAAGAAATTTTCAATAACACTCTAAAAATAAATGTGAACTATTCTAATTGCCAACAGCAACACAATGAATACAGTATTTTTTGAAAACCAAGAACAGATTTATTTATGAGTACCAATAAACAAACTGGGAAGGGAGACAAGAAACAATATCTTATTTCAAGAAAATAAATTGGCTATATTGAAGCAAGTGCTCACAACATTTAAAATATTTTTTTGTACCCAAGAAGAGCATAGGTTAGTTTCAACAGAGGTGGACCTCCTAAAATGACTGGTGTGAAGAAGTTCCTGCCTGGAAGAAAATAATGAACAGCTGCTAAGAGAATTTGTGATGGGGAAGTTTTTTTTGTTAACAATTTCAGGTTTTAAGAACAAATTGCCACAACTGGGCCCACTTCTTCCTTCCTCTCTCCTGTTCCCGTTATTGCCCACGGAATGTCTGGCTGATCACCCTCCCCAAAACCCATGAAGTAAAACAATTAATTTCATATAGAACACGAATTGTAGATAAAGAAGTTAATGAAAGTTATTGATGAGAGATTAGTTCTAAAATGCAGTCAACTATTTAAATAATATAACCACAGCAGCTCTATAACTTCACTTAGATTGTTCCCTAATAATTACTTTTTAATTTTTGAAATGTTGGTGAGCTATCACAGCTTGTTTTAAAGAAAACAAATGGACCATCCTTTCAATCAATGAGTCAGCCTAGTATTCCTCGTTTTCTCTTGTTTTTTCCCCAAAATGATACACTAGTAAGGACCAACATAACGTAAAAAGAAGTAGAATATGAAAAAAATCTTAAACTCGCAATTATTTACAAATTTGCCAGAAATCGCTAGCAGCAAAAAGCACTATGACATCTTCACTTAATTTTACAAAAAGAGAATATTAAAGTCGCATAGACGTAAGTTCTGTAACTTTATTTTTTTAACCTTCATACAAAAAACATTCTTTCATAATTGGAATGACTGTGAATAGGTTATTCTAATCGTTGGTTTAATTAGGTAATATCACCATCTATCTTGGTAAATAACAGCATTTGCACAGAAATGAACCGTTTTACAAAACAAAATTAATGACTACAAAATGGGTATCTGACAACTTGGCAACAATTCTATCCTTACCTTATAAGAAGGTAACCACTACCATCACAGTTTTCCATTAGGACTTCCACAAAACACGTTTTTCGTAGAATTAAAACAAACCGATTCCAAATTTACATTCATTGAAGAAAATCTCTTCAGACAGCAATTAAATATAAACTTAAATTAATTCAAAAGTATTAGTCTTTATGCAGCTTCATTTATTAATTTTCTTCCTAGTTCTTGATTTTTTATATCCTTGGAGGGATTTCTGTAATAATACTATTAAAAACATCCACGAATAAAGTATTAAAATGCATTTTTAAACAAAATTTTAGCTGTGGTGATTCAACTTCACTATTTTCACTGATTAAGGATAGATAATCTTAAAATATGCTGCATTAAGTCATTAACAACAAAATTCCTTAGCACACAAATTCTACTGTAAGAGAATGTGTATTTATCAATACTCAAACTGCAAGTCATAAACCAAGCATACACAATAATTGCTAAGATCACCATTCTTTATTAAAAACACTGAATAATTAGTCTTCTGGCATACAAGTTAAAAACAACTGAATTTCTTTTCAAAGACTCTTTAAAAAGCTTAGCACCGAACACATGCGCCTTGATATTTCATAAGAATTCTTATCTCCAGACACAATACAAAGAAATTGGAGTGTTTTACAGTTTAATATTAAACAGTCATCTCTGTTAAAAAAAACAACAGAAACACTCTGATCTCATTTATACATTAGTGGAACTAATTAATTTTCTAAATTCACCGAGATCAGACATTTATATAAATAGTTGTAATGGCCAGGTTTTCCAAAATTCACAATGTATTTTCAGTGTATTATTTAGAAGAAATTTCATAAATTTATCAGGTACAAACTAAACTTTTTAAAAATTGCTCTCAAAAAGAAATTAAAATTACTACTTTAACTGCATTTACACACAAATTGCTCACTTTAAATGGTAATTCATTCTTCCATTTAGCTCAGGAACATTTAGGTGGCAGTCTCTTTTACATTATAAAAAATGACTATGACGATCTTTAACCTCCAACAACATAGATCTTGTCATGTCTTTCATCAGGAGTTCATTATCTCATAAAAGCAAAACATGTTAATATCCATATACATCCATAATGAAACTTAACTTTAGTACCTTTCCAAATCCATTGCTATATCAAGGAACCAGAAGTTTCATAATTTCAAGTTAATAAATGAGTGAGTTCTAACAGTAAGTTTTCAGCACTTAACTTTATACAATTAAACAATTTCTTTAAATAACAAGAACAAATTACTAGTTCTCTCTTGTTGTTTTTGTATAAATAAATTATGCATGACCCTGGAGTTCTATATACTTTCAAAGGAAAAGAATTTTCGATGTTTGCAAACTTCCACTTTTAGTTAAAAATATGAGCAGTACCAATTGGATTTTTAACTGTATTTTTAGTTTGTGAATCCTGCAGTAAAGTACCCAACCTCTGTATTCCTCTGTTGAGATGCAGTGAACACCACCTTTGTGACAAACGACACTGCCTTTGTGACAATTTCTGCATTTTATTGGATTATGTAAGTAAATCATCATTCACAAGAAATCATCATATGAGTAAAAAAGCTAGCAAGAAGTAATTCTTGACTTTGCAATATTGCAAACATGCTGCTTTAGTAATTTTTTCTGTTCACTATAATATTCTTCAAAGGTTTGCATAGACTCAAATATAATTTATCACATTTATTTCTTTGCAATTCCATGAATATTTATCGATCAAAAAAATTTTGGATGTCATCACATTCAAATTCCTATTTTGCTGATCTACGCTGATAACACATTATTGTAAATTATAAGCAATATTTAATAGGTGGTTATTTATCTTCAAAAACCTAACTTTCTAAACCTATAAATGACAATTTGAGAACTAAGTAATTGTATAAGATATTTCATATTTTGAATTTATGCTTTATATTCCAAAAACATCCATGTGCCTTATGAAGTTCACTTGTACAATTGCCGTTTCATATGCATTTTTTCAATTAATGAATCAATAACCAATAAAAAACAGTAACTGAAATAAGAGCAATAAAAGTCAATTTACCAGTACTGGACTATAAGCTGTCCACATGGCAAGGTAAATTTAAATTAAAAGAATCAATTGCAACAAACTTTTGTTTACCTCTAGTCAGTTTAAAACAATTTATAAAATCTTTTTAAAAAAAATATATTTTATTAAAAGTCATTTTGATTGACTGAATTCAAGGCACAGCAAGTAAACATGTATCAGCATGATGATCAATCAATCAGTATATAGCATGATGATCGAAATATTAGGACTGAATTTCGAATTCATGGCTTAGAGTGCATCTGTTCTAAGAATATCTCAGTCACAAACACTAATTTTGGAAAATGTATACCAAGATTTGGCCAATTTGGTCACCAAATTACTTAGAGAGCGCTCGTTATACATTAAAAACAGAATTAGTCAATGTTTCAAAATTTAAAGATTTGCACTTGTAGCAACAAATTCTAACTTCATATACACATCGTTTCGTAGTTTAGCAAAGACAATTTTCCCTCCACCCAAATAACCCACATATTATATTAATTTTTTTCTTCTTTTTTCACAAGCGAATCCAGATTTAAAATTTCTCTTTAACAGCCCATACAGAGATGCACATTATGAATAAACGGAACAACATGCACTACCTCTCATGTTGTATCATTAAATGATAGGTTTAAATCTTTGGTATACATATTTATATGTGATAATATGTATATAAAACGACAAGTGGGATAAAATTAAACTGCCAATAAATCAATTATTAATTTCTGCCTTGACACTTGATTTCAAGAGATGGGGAGTTTGCAAAGTCATTAAATGGCATTACACAAGGGATCTTCACAAGACTGGAGTGTAAACCAAAAATGAAAATATTTTTGAAGAAAAGTAATGACCAAACACTTCATACCCCAAATATATGTGCTGAAGAATACATTATCACTGATGTTATTATTAAAAAAGATCTAATAATCCATCACTAGAAGAGTGTTTTATCTAGAGTTGAAAATTATATCTTCACTCATTCATGTGCCAGTGATCAATTGTACAGTAAGCAGAAAGATTTTTCTCTTTGTCCATTAAGGCAGTTCTGGGTTTTTCTATTTCTAAAAAAACAATTAACTGCCATGAACCTTTCTAGATTCGTATTCTAGATTTCATACCATAGTCAGCAATGTGTTCAGTCTTTCATAAGACAAATCTGTAATAATACAAATCAGGACATTACAAGTTTGTTTCATAACAATTTATGTATCTGATTTCAGTTTTTCTCACATGTTCACTTTGAGAAACTTTAGTTGTTGTTTTCATTCAAGCATAATGAGTTTAACATATCATCATATTCTCTCATATTACTTTCAAATGCTTCCAGAGTTTTTGTAATGTCTTCCACCTGCTCTGCAAGAGTAGGCTGTTCAGAAAAAGTCTTCAATTGCGGAGCACTTTGACAATCTCTGTAGAAAGCCCCTAAATCACTGTTTGCATTATTTCCAGCAAACGGAGTTTTCTGAAACCAAAAACCATATATTTATTACACATATCATTCAATAACTACCAGTGAAAAATAATGTATGAGTAAAAATTTAAATAAATCAATAAAGTAACAAAAAAGTACTTTATTTTTTCTAAAGGAAAAATACAATACGCAGTAAATAATCTGACACAATCTACAGATGGGAAATGAGGCGGGAAGGGAACGAAATGGAAGCCCACTCTCACTCACTTGCGCTCGCACTCACTCACTCACTTGCGCTCGCACTCACTCACTCACTCGCGCTCGCACTCACTCACTCGCGCTCGCACTCACTCACTCACTCGCGCTCACACTCACTCACTCACTCGCGCTCACACTCACTCACTCACTCGCGCTCACACTCACTCACTCGCGCTCACACTCACTCACACTCACTCACTCACACTCACTCACTCTGACAAATTTCCTGAAACCAGTAAACTGAATAAAAATTAATTAAATGTATTTTTTTTAAATTAAGTAATGGTCATTGATTTAAAATTAATATAGAATATAGTAAAGAAAGTCATGAAAAATATTGAATTCTCCTTCACAACAAACAAACAAAAAACACTACCCACACAAATTACATACATACATACAAAAGTGGAAAAATGCATGCAAATCCAGTTATTTGGCATTCAACTTTCACAATTTCAACAGAGCACTTCATGCACATTTTTTTCCTTGTCATGAAAGTTTCATGTGAAAAAGACTAAGTTCACTGCCAATATCAAAATTTAAAATAATAATAATTAAAAGATAGTTTAAGCAAAATTCCATCACCATTGATAGCAAAAATATTCAGGGTATCCATTTATTGGCAATGACAACTTTCTTTTTAATACTTTAATATATTACTTCTTCACATGACAACAACACAATAACAATATGTTCAGTTGGCATGATTACAATAGTTGTGTTTGTAAAGTAACACTAACACAGAGATTATTCCAATATCAATGACTCTGATTTGGATCCAGATTATGCATCAGAATTAGAACACAGCACTGATTACAAACAAAGTTTTAGCGATGGGAAAGGACATAACATTGAAGAAGATGGAAGTTTAAATGAATCAGACAAGCCTCATCGTCATCATTATAATTCTATGACATGCAGCCTCAGTTGTAGGAAACCAACTACTTCTTATCGATATTTGTAACATAGTATACACTAGCGAAATGGTGGACCTGGTAGTGAAATAGACAAATGAAAAGATTTAAAAAATTGAGATGTAATTATGACAAGAAAAATAGATGCGTACATCTGGACACAAATAGGATGGAAATGCAAGCTTTTATTAGATTGTTGCTTTACTCATCAGTGTTCACATAAAATGATGATATATATTTACTGTTTGCAACAGATGGTACCAGTCATGAAATCTTTCGCTGTACTTTGACAAAGGTACAATTTGCATTTCTACTTAGTTTGAGATTTGATTATCCTGGGGATCAAGAAGGAAAAAAATCAGATTGCACCGCTGATACTACAGAACTGTCTCATGTTCATACAAAATTCACAACAACTCTCTTCTATTGGAGAATACACAACTGTTGATGAGATGTTGGCGGGTTTTCATGGTCTACAACCCTCCAAAATTTATATACTAGGCAAGCCAATGAAATACGGTATAAAAGTGATGTGCCTTGTTGATGTCAGAACTGGTTCTCTAATAAATGCTTACATTTACTGCAGAAAGAATTCTGCTAGTGACAACCTGACCAATGAAGATATAAAATGTCAGTTCCTACACAATCAGTTCTACGACTATCTCAGCCTATATATCATCGTAGCAGGTGTATTACAGGAGGCAACTGGTTCACACACATTGAACTTGGCAATAAACTAAAAGAGAGAGGCCTAAGGGGTATCACCACAATCCCAGAAACTATCAACCAAAAAGTTTTTCAAGGGAAGAGGATAAAGTAATGGAGCATAGTGCTAAGAATATACAAAAAGCTATTGAAAATAATATCCTTCCTGAACAACAACATGGCTTTGTTCCCAGTTCCTCCATTGTGTCTAACCTCTTGTGTGACTTGGACTATTCCACTCTTAAAATTAAACAAACAGTGGCTAACTATACATATAAAACGTTCCTATCAGGGCAGTGTGTCTCAAAAACTTAATCAGTTTTTTCTAATTTTTTTTACCGGTCCTCTCTACTGGATAATAATATGCTGTGTCTTATCTATCTCAGAAGTGTATAGATTGCTGTGTCAAAGTGCAATAAACCATGTATGTACTCTTTGATATATATTTGATTATACTCATGTATAATCTTTTTGATTTTAACATAGCTTTCAGTTATTTCCAATATCTAGTACTCTGGGACTCTGATGGACATAATTTCATTCATAGAAAAGTCCTTACGTACCACCTTGCTTGGGAATTGCCAGATAAATCCTCTTCTCACTTCAGTAGTCAAGGATTCACTGAGAATTTTCAAAGCACTTGTGTTATTACCTACGATAATCCAATAAAAGCCCTAGATAATACACAAGCGCAAGCGAAAGCTCGTGTGTCTTATGTGAGATCAACACGAGTATGACAATATCGTTTGTCACAGAATTTGTCAGAGCCTATAGTATTATACAAAAATATATCAAACTACAAGAAAAAAATAGAGGGTGCTTTGAAAATCCCAAGAACTAATCATGAGTATTGAGAAAGATGTAAAATTTCGCAACCCAGGAGCCTGCAGAAGAGGAAAGAAAATTTGGTGATCTTGTTGAAACCTAAAGATACTCAATTGTGGTTATCATCTGGTAAAGACGGTCCTCAGGGCCCACCAAAAACGCGGCAAAACTTCAAAAGGGTTAAGGAGCAGCTTCCGCCACTACAGAGTATATGCCGTGTCATGCAGCTGGGGATGCACGTACTTCCGCGAAACAGGCAGAACGGTAGAAGAAAGGCTTCGCAAGCATATTCGCCACTTCAAATACATGAATGTTCAACGTCCCGCTGTTGCCAAGCACGCATGGGAAATCGAACATGACTTCATTTTCAAAAATTAGTGTGCTCGGCTGGGAGGACCGATGATGGCCTAGACGTATTAAATAAACCACGGAAATAGCCAGACATCCCCAAAACATCAACAGCGTAGTGGGGTTGCGCCTCCATGATGCTTGAAGTCTATTACTATAGACGGACACGCGGTTGCCTGACCGGATCGCTCCAAGCCGTCGACTCCAGTCCGTTCCTTGCCGTCCGATTTGACCCCTCCCTTGGTTGACAGTCGGTCCCTTCATTGGTAGCATGGTTCAACCTTCCACACTGTCTCACTCGGTTATAAACCCGAGCACCTACAACTCAGGCGCCTATATCTCTACTGCCAATTCTCGGTCGACTCTTTGAGAAAATCATTCTCACGAGAATCCAACGGAATTCGAGAAGAGGGGCACAATCAGGGAGGCGCAATTCGGCTTTCGAAAACAACGCTCGTCCGATATGCGGGCGCTTCGCTATGCTTTCTTCGCTTTATCAACTGTAAATCGCCACTGTTCTCTTCCTGCCCTCTTCAATGACTTCTTTCGCATTTGAGATTATTCATCATCCATTGCTTTTTCACAAACTTCCCCCCAACATACTAAACCTGATCACAAGCTATCTTCACATCGCTCTTCGTAAGATACCAAATGTTCATCTCTTCATCTCGCCCCAACCGGCGTCCCCCAGGGCGTCGTTCTCTCGCCTTCTTTTCTCTTCATTAACGATTCGCCTACCATAGCATGACTAAATGATTTTATATATGCTGGCGACATATTCGCAGCGAAGGATGGCAGGATTAACTGTCATCAAACGGGTACAGCGTACCGCAAACCGAATTGAAGTGCGGGAAACGGCCTCACGCTGAATGCACAGAAATGCCAGGCCATAATAATCACACAAACTCAGCCACAACATGCATTTTTTCTTCTGAGTTTTCTCTCAAAACATACATTCCTTATAACATTTTTCTTTTTAATTTTTGATTATGCTAATTCTTATATTCAAATATCCTAAGTTCTCCCCTTGTGTTTAGTATTTCTTCTATTTTATTACATTATTAATTACCAATTTTTTTAAATTTCAATTTGCATTAATTTTTATAATTTTACAAAATGTGTTAGTTACACTAAGATAAACTACTATACTATGTTATTGGAATATTTGTGAATCCTGTTTTTTTTTTTTTTTTAATATTTAATTTATTGAAATGTTTTTTGAGAATTTTGTATTTGTTGTTCTTGAGCATTATGCATGATATTTTTGGAAAAAACATTTTGTGACATTTTGTTTAGCAGCATTTTTGCAACTATAAGCCTCTAGTTTGTACCATCATTACATGAAATATCATTTTCTTACTTGTTTGTACTTCCAGATCAATTTTAGCAATTTGTTGTAACTTCACAAATGACTTTTCGATTTCCTCTGTTCTCTTTCTTCTATTATACCTTTGAATTTCAGTTTCTTTCAATTGTGTGTTTTGGTTTGAGACGACCAATTTGGGTGTGTTTTTGAGGTACTATACATTCCAAACATCACCTTTCTTCAACTCTTGCAGATATTTCCTAAGTTCTTGCTTGTAATTGTATTGCCCGAAAATTTTTGTCAATCATTACTTTTATAAATTCTTGTATCAGTATCATTTGTTCTCAATTATTAAATAAATTTGTTTGAAATCAATACATAGGGAAACTTTAATATTTCTAGACAAATTTAGAAGAATCACAATCTGGAAGAATGTAGACATTTTCATGAAGCACTGAATTATATCAGTACTCATATTGTAGAACTGACCTTTTTTACATTTACTTTAATGAACAAACATACTCTGAATCAAGGAGATATGGATTCAGATATGTAAAAGAAAGAATTTTTAAAGAATGTAAATACTAGGATAAATTTATATGAAATTTTATGAGCAAGTTCTCAAATTAGGATATGTAATTTTATCCCAATTTACCACCAATTTATCAACTATTCATACACATCAAATATCCTGAAAATTATAATGGATATCTATTTTTTCAATTAACGTGCAAATAATAACCCAAAATTTTATGTTAATTTGCATGTACACAATCGCTTCACATTTGTGGGTTCTTTCATAAACTTTTTTTTCTTTTCTCCTTTTTACTTGTTACCGCTTAGGCAGTAGGGAGGAAGTTTTGCACTCGAAATTAACACAAATTTTCTGCATGAAATAATGCGAGTTTTTTTTTTTTTTTTTTTTTTTTTTTTTTTTTTTTTTTTTTTTTTTTTTTTTTTTTTTTTTTTTTTCCAGAAAAACTATTATTACAAAGCCCTGGTAATGAAAAAGTGGATAAATACAGTTGCTGCATTTAGGGGGGGAAATTCCTTAACATGTGGTGTAGCCAGAATTCATGTTTTGTGGGTCCTTGATACTAAAAAATTGAATGACAGCAAGTCAGTCAGTCTGTGTCTGCCTGCCTGTGTGTGAACAACACTAAGGGCTAAACCGTTGAGCCATTTTTCTCCAAAATTCATATTCACCAATCACTCTGACCAATGTCATGGCCCCTTGATTTTGAAACATATTTTAATTTTGGGGCCATGATGGCCCTGGGACATTTTCATTTTAATGGCTTCGTCATTTTTGATTAATTTTTTTTTGTTGGAAAGTGTAAGGAACTTTAAGAGAATGGTGCAAGTCTCATTTAAAACTGATTTTTCAAAAATTCCAAAACAATTTTTTTTTCCGGTGTCTTCCTCCAACTACAACTCTGAAGATAAATATTTCTTAATCAAACCTGTTCACCAAAACCAGACTTTTAAAGGTCATGTTTTTTTCAAAAAATGAGTATTTTTTGTGAAATCTGGTGTCAAACATAGTATTCCGATTCGCAAACGTAAAATGAATGGTGATTACAGGCAGTTGGATGCTACGCAAGTTACAATTTATATATTATTACATAATTTGGTGTTCTATTACAAAAATTTGTTTCTTACATTCAAGCTTTTGTTATATGTTTACAAATTAATCTTTTAGAAAGGGTTTAAAATCTATTTAATAATGTTCTATGATTTGTAATGAGTTTTACAAAAACTGATGACAAATGTGTTAATTTGCAGAGAAATTGTGGTATAAATAGTATTCCATAACTAATACAAAGAGTGAGAAATATGTGCCGTTTTAGCACCACTAGTTTCTATTTATTTTTCCTCTTCTAATGAAAAAGACTATTTTTCAAATATTGCTAATCTTACAATATTTAAAAATTTATTTTTATTTATTTATGTTAAACTTTTACTCATCTTTCAACTATTTATAGTTAAAATGATAGGAAGGGATTCTGGAACTCAAGAAAACATGCCAGATAATCTTTTCCCCCCTACGTCACATACAGATTTTACTGTTTTTTTGACTGTATAAATCTAAATCTAAACTTCTGAAATTATTTTGAGATATTTTTCACACATTTTCTGGACCCAACATTTTACTTGTGCAAGAAAAGTGAGGAATTAAGGTATTTCATTGGCAATATTGACAAATTAAATTATAGCTTCTTTGCCAATGTAAATAGTTTCTATTACACTGGAAAGAAGATTACTTGTTATTCAATGTTGGCAACAAACTCTCGTTTCACCTTCTAATTCAAGTATAGTAAAAGAGAGAGGGGTAGGGATTTCAGAGCTCAAGAAAGCATCTGTGGATTATAGCATAGGTACACAGAATGATGAACAACCCTGAACAATTGACTAATACTACTGGACACAAAGAGGTTCACTAAACTGACCAGAAAGAAGCTGCAAGCAACACACATTAAAAGAATCACAGTAAGCATATTTGCTTTGCCTCAGGAAATAAAATACAATAAAAAATTATTTTGCCCAATTAACAATATTCACTAATTAAACAAGTTAAACCCACAAATGCAGACATGTTAGAAAGACATGAATCCAGAGGCAGCAGGAAGGAGTATGAATGGTTAAACCAGACTCCTGACACTATTTGAGAGAAAAACATTAAAATGCCATGTACTGATAACATTTTCTCAATGCATTTCATGTACATGTGTAAATTTAAATTTTTTCTAAATAATGCACATCTGTATGTGGAAATTTTTAACATTGTTAAAATGAAAATTAGTGTTTTTCTACACCACAAGAATCATCAGACACCTTCCTTAAATACAAAAGTCCTGTTATTAGCTCAAGATCAAAATATAATACATTTTAGTATCAAGCAAATCTGGAGTGCATCATACACTGGGTTAATGTGTAATCCTATAATTACCAAGTCTACCATAATGAAGTCTTCATTTGCAGACACCATGGAACAACTGGAGCGTCGAGAATCGGCAGCAGAAGCGCAACGGGGAGTTGCATTGCCATTGCCATCATCCTCTGCTTCTTCACCACTCCCAGTCTCGGGGTTTGTAACCGCACTGCTTGGTTGGGACGGTGCTTGCTGAGGTGGTGTATGCTGGCGAGGAGATTGATGTTGGGGGGTCAGTAGGCTACTGAATGGGATGTTGGGCATAACAAGATCTGATTCTCCTGGTTGGGTCAATGGTTTAACATTGTCTGCAAATGCACCAATTTTAATTGTTTCAGTGAGAGAGGTGTTGTTTTCTTCACTGCAATAAATCGGAAAAAATATTTCATTTGTAAATCACTCATCCACAGCTAAGAGTTACAGAGAAACAAAAAGGCAAGTGACAAAAAAATTGCAGTACAGGGTGGCCATTCGTTTCCTGACTTTTCCCTGGTTTTCCAGTGCATTTTCTTAATACTTTTCACTGCCAAGATTTGTACAGTATTTCACACTATTTGTAAACAAATAGTGAAGCAAGCCTGATACTAATTTGTCACCTCTGATTTCATTGTGATAAAGTACAAATTTTAAAAAACTGTGAACAAAGAAAAATTGAGTCACTACTCATATTTTTGGGACCAACTCTTAAGAAATAACATCTAGTTTTATTACTATCTGAACATCCTCTCCAACTTTAAGGATTCTTCTACAAATTCCCTGAGCCGCCATCCCCCCAAACTTTTCTACAGCAATGAAATATCCTAATTTTTCTCGTTTTCCAGAAATTTGCCACCCTGATAAAAATTTTGCTGTTTACATTCAGAAAAACACTAATAACTTGAGATAACAAATTACAGTGAGTGATGAAAAAATGCTTTAATGCAAAGTATGCATTAATGGTTGTCACAATGTATCAAAAATCATCTGCACTCTAAATATACTTTCCAACATCAACGAACAACTTAATGACAAACTACTTACGAATCGTGTAAAATAAATTTTTGACAAGATTAATGCTTCACACTTATGCATAAAATTTAGGAACTTTCTTAGTTCATAATCAGCATAAGATACATTAAAAATAATTTAATATGAAATTTGACAATGAAATATAATTGAGCCCAATTTTTGATGCAGAAATATTGAACGCGTAAACTACAATAATTTCAACTGCTGTAAAAACAGTTCTTAAGCTCCCTGAACTGGCTTGGAATTCTTGTCCTTTCTATCAAAAGTCTGCAACTTTTCAGCCCACACAAAACATTCATATACGACAAATAAAATGCAAAAGGATATTTAAAAATAACTAAGATCACCGACTATTTGAATTATCTATATCTTTTGATGCACAATAATAAAACACATAACATTCATATTGGCTTACAAGTGTGTATGTTCTATAAAAGTGTTGTGTACTTTCATACAACACCTATCTGCTTGGTTGCCACCAAACTTTGGAAGCAATTGCATACCTACTGACACTGTTTAAAAAAATTAAAATGCTTGAATAAAAAATTCAGAATTCCATATAGAGGTTTTCAATATTAAGAAAAGTTCTAACACGATAGTTTATAAATTGTCTGTTTAAATAGTTATTGATTTTAAGAATCCCTGGTAATATAGACAATTGTAGATAAAAACAGGAATGAAGGCTTTAAAGCGACACAAAAAATCGTGAAACATTGTACCACAATTCTACAAAGAAAAAAATATATATGCTTTTATTACAATTGTGTCTTTTATTTCCTGTTATTTTTTTTCCTATAATGTCAAGGATACTTAAAATCAATTATTAAGAAAAATTGTCAGTTCATTTGTTCAACAATTCATGCTGTTGTTGTTGGAATTATGTATTGCTTATTATTTCATACCACAATACATATTTTTAAGAGAAATAAAATTTCCAAACATGTGATTAAAAACCAAAATGCACAGTAATCAAATAAGAATACTTAAATTATCTCACTGCAGCATGCATTTCTATGCTAACAGCATATAGTAAACACATCAAGTATATTAAATATTACTTGTCATATTTTTTTCCCTTTCTCTTTTCTGATAAGGTTGTTCATTTGACAAGGTCATGATCGATCTTTGAAGCAACAAAAGGGGAACAATAATACTCTTATAGAATGTCCAAAGCTACTATCACTACACTATTTTCTTAGTGATCTTGTTCTGATCTCTTGGCTTAGTTTTTGATAAACATTATATATTTTTATCAAAATATTTATTAAAATATAAATAATATATGTTGATAAGTAATAAATATCAAGGGATATTTATATTTCTTCTGAAGTTTCACCAGACTCTCACTTTGGACCTTTACTTTTTTTAATTTATGTAAATTATTTAAATAGAGTATGTCAAAATTCTTCTACCCTATTGTATTTCCCGTTTAGAGTTCTGAAGCGGTATGTCAAAGATCTCAAGTTGTATAGCATTATTGGCTCTGTACATGAATGTTATGAACTTCGAAAGTTTTCGAAAGCTAAAAATGAAATAGCAGATATTCCTACACCTAACACAAGCTTGAAATAAAAAATTTGAATGCAGTGTCAATTATCATTCCTTTAAATCCACAAATTCACTAAAATACCAGTCCATGGTTAAGAATTAATTTTGCATTATACTTTTGAAAAAAAAAAATGCATAAAACACAAATTACAACAATAAAATGGACAAAATAAGCTGGATATGTGAAAAAAATATAATTTCTAACTTTCAATAATAATCTAAAAAAGATGAATTAATTAAAAATAAAAAATGGACATATAAAATTGGAAAATAACTACTATATAATTAACGTTAAGACAAATGGCAAAAATTCAAATCCTCATTCAATAACAAGTGAAGAAGAGTTCAACTTTCAATCTTGAATTGTCATTACTGCCAAATCATTATTTAGGGATAGCAATTTAAAAAAAAACAAGAGAAAAAAGAAGCCACAATTTTTTTCTTCACATTTTTCTTTTTATCTCCTCTTCAAAACTCTAAACTGAATTTTACACTAATACATAGTATTTCACACTACATAGATAAATAATACAAAGTAGTTTTCATTAAATCTATAACCTTTAGTGTGAATTACACACTGCCTCCTAAAATCACACAGCTTAATCATAAAAAAATGTTGTAAAATATTACTTTAGAATTTACAACTTATTTCTACACACCTTTGCTGATAACGCATGTGACGAGGACTCAAATCGGGATGAAAGTGATCGCTTTTCAACATTATTGAGGTGTCTTTACCAGTGTGTTGAGGTGATATTGTCATTTTAGTTCGAAAAGATACAGAGAGCTGTATTGTACCTACAGGTGTACATAGCTGGCCAACACGAACTTGGTTGTACCCTTCACCTGAAACAAAGCCACCAAAATTATTAATATTTCTGCACTTGCTGCTCGTGTTTTAATTTTGGTAAAATTAGATAAAACACCCCAAAGAAAAAGTAACAAGTAACAATTACTCAGAAATACAGATGACACATACACAACAAACGTAGCATAAAAGATGTTCAATACTGTGCCCACTACCTAATAAAGCAATAAAAACACAGAAAGAATTGAAAGCATTGAATTTTTCACATTGTATTTAATGGAGAACTAAAATCTTAACTTTTAAAAACTTTTACATCGCTCACAGAAGCAAAATATTAAGCTACATACAAAAAATAAAAAATGAGAGAGGAGAGAAAGGGGAGACGGACAGACGAGCAGAGAGACAGTGAGCATGTACTTCAATGTTACTTTCCAATTTCAACTCTTATTCACTGTTAAATTGGCCTTCATTTACAACACAAACTTAAATAATTTTACAGTCCCTTACTGCTCTACAGAAAATTTCCAAAATGATTTAAATTCTTCTCAGAGTGTCTTAGCTTTTCACTGAAATTTGACATGCATAAAACACCTATATTATTAAATTATATTGTTCCCAGAAATCCCAAATGTGAAAACCAACAACATCAAGGGGGAAAATGCCAGCAATATAAGATTCCAGGTTCTCTATGTTGTTTACATAAAACAGCATAAAATGTACATTTGCAATCTTAAAGGTTTCTCATATCTTTCAAAAGGATTTGAATCAGTTGAATGATATGTCAAAAAAAAGTAGGTACAATTGCTACTGAAGTTAGAGGTTCCATGCCAGGAATTTCATTTTAAAAGTAAACATTCAACATCTATTTTCAGTTTAAAAGTAAACATTTTTTCAGTTTAAAAGTAAACATTCAACATCTATTTTGCGCTTCCCACAATGAGAAAAATGTTAAGTGCAGTATAAATAGAAGTTTTCATTATTTTAAAATTAAAAGCAGTCCAAAACATGCATACCAAACTTATTACCTTGTAAGGACAACAAAAAAGTATTAAACCACAACAGTCTCAATATAGTGGCCTACAAATAGACACTTCAATTACACTTAAGTTCTTGTGTGTTTTACTCGTGATAGTTTTAATAAATTAATTTAAGCTGATGTTTAAATCTTCATAATAAACACTAATCAACTTATTACATAAACAAAACTCATCATATAGTTCAGTAATAATAAATGATATTGTTACAGGTTTTCTATGAAAATTAGGCTTTTGAACATGTTCTCTTTGAACATGTTCAAAATTCAAATCAATAGACATGGAAAATACATACTATTTCTTATACTCATTAAATCTAGATTCTTGAATTTTTCTTGAATTCTTCTTGAATATGGACACATTTTAGATTGATAATACATAAAATAGAGAAAGTTTCTCAACATGTAAACTTAATTTTCCTGACCCATTCCTAAATCATGATTATTGTGAAGAGATATTTGGATATTCCTTCACTAGAATCATTTCATGCTGAAAGAGAATTGCTAGTTTTATGTGTTACGAAAAACTCCAGTTTGGGGGTAATATTGATGTGTGTGTGTGTGTACGCATCAATAAGTAAATTTTGCATCCAGCTGTGTTGTTCATCACATAGCAAACATTTTATTATTGCAAAGAGTTTTGAAGTAATTGAAGTCATTTTCTTAATATACTCATATTCGGGTTCGGGCCCGATTCAGACTTTTCGGGAGATTGACCCACATCTTTTAGCAACTCCATGTGGAGTAGGGAGTGGTGGCTGGAAATGAGGCTGGACCTTAATGTGTATTAGTAAGGTGTGTAATTTCTATATTTTGGCGTTTCATTTGTCTTAGTTTATAAACTTTTTTTATTTGTGTAGTGTTAATGATTTAATTTATTTAAATTTGTTTATTGTCCTCATGCATTGTGGATTTGTCTTAGTGCTCTAGCCCTGATGAAGAAATTAAATATTTAGAAATGTTGGCATAACTAATTGTTCTTTTATCCATATTGACCAATCTTGTGATTATTACATTCATTTTTCTTTAAATGTTTAGTGCAATATAAAAATAATAATTATTGATGTAACTAATTGAAATTTTAAAAATATATTGTGGTAAATACCAATTTACTTAATATTTATCTTTTTAATCATTCAGATAATGCACTAACTGAAGATGACTTAAATTATCTTTATTACGCAGATGGATTGACTTTTGAAAATAAATAAAATAATTTCAGAATAGAAGGAAGAGAAAAATACTTTTGTGTAGAGGTGTTATAGTTAATAACACATTCTGGGTGTATAAACCTCGAAGTCTAAGATACTGTTCCTAAGAAATTTCTACAAATGTTATATAAACCTCAATTATGGATGTTCAGTCTAACAACTATATGCAATTTGCAACAAATATTCCTATTCAATTCAATAATATAAAAAATTCTTGAAAGTACTTACCGAGATTATGTAACTGTGGCTCTCCCATGTAAATGCGATAGCAAATGACATAAGAGTCAGGTCCTTGACGACGGGACAACTTGTAAGCTGGTGTAACTCTTGTTACAGACAGCAAAGATTTCAACAAAACACACATCCGATTGTAAACTGTATATGTGACTCGCACCGAAGGATCACACTGATCGGGAAGTACACCAAGACTCCATGTTTCCAACATCATAGTATCGCCTTCAACAGTTCTTAATGATATTTCAACACACATAGGAAGATGTGCATTGACTAAATCACCACATAACGCTTTCTTCGCTTCTGCATGTACTTCAGGAAGATCTTGAATTGCCAGATTGAACTGCTAATCACAAAATTTCATTAAATTCGAAGCACATATAAGCTAAAATACATTTCCATAAGACACCTTTTCAAATCAGATCACAAACTTGGTACATACCCAATCTGTTCCTGATAAATGAGGTTTACATTTAGATTGAACTTTTTCTCCTAACCGAGACTGAACAATAATTTGAGCAGCCTTCAGGGCAAGAAATTTAGTAAATTTCTCTAAATCCTTTCTATCCTGACAACTTAACCTCACAGTTGCCATCTTCATTACCATTTGGTTCGAGTGAACCCACCACACGGATTCTCGTCAGACACTTATCGAAAAGTAACAGTAGGGTTTAACACTTGATGCACCACAGGAATGAAGGTAAAATAATGTATTTCATAAAAAGCCGGCATCTCATAACAAACCACCAGTTAAATTGTCACGCAAGGGGTAACCAAAAATAGATAACCGTGACATATTTTTACAATGGCTTACTGGAACCACTCCCACTGGCTACGTCAACGCCGGGAGGTGTGTAGTGGCATGAACTCTTCGATAAAGTCTAGAGGACATGAACTTCGTTTACGTCACCAACAACGTTCCTGTATTGTTCATAAATACGCTAGCGCCTAGCAACAGCACTTCTCTGCACTAGAAAGGAAGGATAGAAATTATTACAACTTCACTCCTCTAATCACATCTCCCCACCACTGCATCCCAATAGCCGACGTGTAATGCAATGCGACCTTCATATGTTCCGGAAGCTATGTTTTGGTGCTCAACCTGTAAAAGAAAATCATTTTATCCTGCACTTCAGCGAAGATGCTCGTCTTTGTTGAGAGTTAATATCTAATACTACTCAAAGTAAAAAAAAATGTGGTAGATAAAAACTATCTATAAGAAAATTGTTTCAATACCGGACTCGGCATAAGAAAAATTGTTCAATTTGATGAATTCCAGTTGTGCACTGCTTCTGTCACTGCAAACTTTGATTTCTTCACTCGCAACAGAGCAATTCTGAATAACATTTCTGAATATCTCATTTGCCCTTTGATTAAGTACTTCTTAACCATAAAACTAGTAACTTGGAAGTTGCGTTCTAGACATTCCCTGGAATAGGTCAAAGTTTTTGGTGGGATTATAAATTGTATTATTTACCAAGAAAGTTGTACTTATAATGATATTATACATTATATATTTATCCAGTTGCAATTCTCACACGAAACCTGACAGGTTGGAATACGATCAGTGTAGTTAATATGTACTATGTTGCGGATAAAGTGTGAATTAGGCTAAATTAACCGAAAACGTCGGTTAATGTTCACATGATCCAAAATGGCCGGATAAAGTCCGAAGTACCAACAGCTTCAAAATATACTTTGGATTGATGTCCGCAACAGACTACACCAAGGGATGCGTTGCGAGAAATGAGGAAAGAAGCCGGTGAGGTTGTGTCCACACATTCGAAATGTCATTCGATGACTCCAAATTTATTTTTATGTGCCACAAACCGAGAGTGGTGACAGCAGTTAGGTATAAGATCAGCTGCGAGTCCCATTTCCTGTTTTATTAAATGCTCTTGTGTAATTTTTATCCGTGAACTCCAAGTAATAACATACCATAATCGTAAATCATCTATTTGAGTTCGAATTGCCTAAAGAGAAGTACATGACAGCATTGCATATAAATCATTAATGTAAAAAAGGGAACTGTATTTGACGTATCGGGAAGAAGTACATATTGTCTCAATGCAAATTTTCTTGAGCTCCGGTATTTCTACCCCGACTGTTTTACTATATTTGTTGGTTGAATTATGGATTAATTGTGAATGATCAAATAATTCATAATAAAATACACAATTAAATTAATTTGTAAATAAATGTGAATTAAGAAAAATAAAATTGTAATTTTTTTTAAAAATACCTTCAAGTTTCTTGCTTCAAATATTTATTTTTATATTGCTCATTATGTACTGCTTTCTTACGAGAAATAATATTTTCCACACAAAGTTTTCCTAGTGCATTTCCATTTAAAGAAAAAAATTGCAGTAAGAAATTCAAAAAATTGGTCATCACATCTTTTACTGGTAAATATTATAACCTCACTCGTTTCTATTCACTGTTTTGTGTTTTTCTGCGGCAGCGAATGTCAAATGTCATATAACAAATGAAGGAGCAAAAATGTGTCTGAGAAAACTCGCTCGCAGACCGATTCGAGCGAGGAACTCTTTCGCCTCTGCTGAGTCGAACGAGAAAACTCTTTCAAATGTGTGGGAGTCGATGATTTTTTTCTCCAGATCTTTGTTTCGATTTTCCACATTTCTCGTCGAGATTATGCCGTGCGCACAGAGCACCCACACATTTGGAGTCTGATGCCAAGAGACAGCCTCTGTCCACCTCTGTTCACGCCCTGACTGTTGACAGAGTATTAAATGATTAATGTGTATGTCAAGAGGGCTAGAATACAGACGCTGTTTCTCAGAGGAAGGCAAGGAGAAATGTCCTCCTCACATTTTTCTTCTTTTGAACGTAGATACAAAATACAATATTTTATTTAATGTAAGAGAGAAATGCGGATTTGATCGAGTTTTTAAACTGCGCGCGATATTTAGGTGACACGAAAACTCGTAATTGCTTTGAGGAAGAATTCTCAACGTTTCCCCCTCTCGCGTAATAATGATCCATATGGCACAGCGCTGCGACAACAAGAAGAGGAAACGTTTTTTAATGCGGTTCTACGACTTGAGCAAGGTGGAAAGATATAGGCGGGCTACTCCGGCGCACCGAGTTTTACTCGTTCTATGCAGTACCAGTTTGCGTCATTAACCACGTGGCCACAATCGGGCACTTCGTTTGAAAAGTTTGATCAGTCGCAGGCCGCTGTGTGGCATGGAGAGCAAGAAGTGTTGAGAAACGCTTTTGAAAGTAACATAAAGTGACAATTTTCAAAAAAATGTAACGCGATGAGGGTGTAATTGAAATGAAAGCTCCACTATTTAAAAAAAAGCTTCATATGACTTGTAACAAGGTGATGATTGTATTGGTAACTGGCTACATTTAAAATTCCCGCAAGTATTGTAAGGCAAACTGGTGCCTGAAGCTCATTGGCTGAAGTCGGATGTTAGGTATTTAACTAAATATACAAAGTTTAAGATCTGAATTGTACGTGTTTATTCAGTTTATTTACAAATCATTGCACTATATGTATTCATGCGGTAACAGCTACTGGACGCCATATCTCGAACTGAACGTGGCACAAGACTTTACCAAACGCTGACCACATGTACAAACATACATAACTACTCGAAATTCGATTCAATACACAACAGAATACGATGCCAAGAGCCTCCCTTCTGGGCTTGAGGGAAGGAATTTCTTCTACAGAATGCCAACCAGTGTCAGCTATTCGAATTAAATGAAGGTTCGGTGCATGCAAGGAGTAAGATATACATATTCCACCGTGGCGCCCCTGGTGGAAAGATAAGGGTGTGTTACTAAGGCGTACCGATTTTTGCTAGTTGTGCGCAGCACCAGTCAGCCGCTACGGCGATCCCGCGGACGGAGCGCGGGCAGAGAATTCCGTAAATCTCTACAAGACGAGAGAACCGCAAAATGGTCGCGCACGATCGAAGATTG
>BOPP01000202.1:875057-890356 GCA_017312745.1 Gryllus bimaculatus
AAAAAATTCATAGAAAATAAATTCCCCTTCTTCACAGGGATACTGTGGAGGGGACAAAAGAAAAAAACAGCACCAGTTTGCGTCACGAACCACGTGACCACAGCACGGGCACTTTGTTTTTAAAAGCCAGACCAAACGCTGGCCGCCATGTTGCATTGAGAGCGAGAAGTATTGAGAAACATTTTGAAAGTGGTACATAGGAAAAAATTTCAACGGTAATCAACTAAAAATAATGCGATGAAGGTGCACAAGATGCAATATTTAAAATAAATGTTCCATAACTCTGCTTCAATGTCTTGAAATGAGATGATCATTTTTTGTATCGGGATGCAATTTAAATTGTATTGCCAACATTGTGGCACAAACTGGTATCAGAAACTGATGCGTTGAAGTCGAATACGATGCACAAGAACCCCTCCTCCCCAAATGGTGCTGGGCGCCCACACCAGGTGCATGAATCGTCATTCTTCCAATCCCGGCGACGAAGAGTGCGATAACAAAGAAAAGCATTTCAATATTCAGTCAGCCTTTCCGGTGGCCGAGGTCGCTAAGGCAGTATTGCCGTAGCGAACTCGGACCGAAGGATCGCGGGTTCGAGCCCCGCCTCGGGCATGGCTCGGCACAAAAATGGCATGGAGAGGCACAAAAACTCACGGGGATTTCGTCATTGTTCTGTGAAATTAAAACGGTAAAACGAATATCGCTTTGATCTAGGCTTACGTGAGCAACTAGGAGAGTTCATCTACAAGTAATAATGCCCGCAAAGGTAAAGAATTTCGTCTACAAAATGTAATCTAATTTGTTAGCGTCTATCTAAACTAAAATGACTGATGGGGCACTCTTTAATTTTAAGAATTTCTAGCGAGAACTTCGGGAACTAGAAGGAATTCGGAATGATGCCGTTGCTGAACGAACAGGGGCAGCCTTTGTTTCTCGGATAATCCACTATTCTTTCACGATACCGAGAAATTTTTGGTATTTCTGGATCTTCACCTGATGCACTGTCGTAAGATTGCAAATATCGGCGACTGCCATATGTATATACCATACTTTTTTCCTGTTTCTATCCCAAAGCGTTATGTCGGGTCTGGTGTGTTGCACTGTTCGATATGTTAGTACACTTGTCCCAATACAGTTTATAGCTGTTATTTTCAAGAACGTTTTTTTATATACGTTCTTGTGATATGGTGCATCATGGCATGGTGCTAAACCACAGAGTTTGACAAGTTGGTCATGGATAATTTGTTCCACCATATCATGTCTGTTCTTATACTCAGTAGGGACTTGTTCACTAGAGCAGAATATAATATGATGAATAGTCTTGATACAATAACCGCAGTCCCAACAATCATCAGAGGGCATATCTGGATCTGTGATGATGTATTTCAGATAATTCTTGAGATATTCTTTAGATATCCAATACTGTGTCATTTGTACGACATATCAGCGCTGACATACCGCTGATTACCTTCTACTTCCATAGCTCTATCTCTCGATTGAAGGATGATTGCTGAAGTTCAATTACATGTTGGCTGAGGCATAACGGTTTATAGTGATTATCTGCTTCCTGCGACACTACATAGATGAGATGATACAGCTTTCGCTCGGAAGTACTCCCTAATGATAATGATCTGTTTTGTATGGATATTGCTCATTTTAAGGACGCCGAGACCTCCTAACTTGTGAGTACGACCCTTTGGATTGAGCGTTTTGGATCGAGGAATTGGAAGCGGGTCGTTTTAACTTTTATAAGCCTCCCAAGGATTCAATATCCTTTTTCGACCTTCTTGTTGATCCTCAATGTAAATATAATAATTGGTATTGTGTACATATTAATTGGGGCTGAAGGTGATTTGGGAAAGGTTTTGAATGTACATTTCATTCTCTTAACAAATTCAATTTGTATTTCCGCTTTAATTTCAGTGTGCTAATCCACATTGCTTTCATGAATCCCTAAGTATTTATAAAGCTCATCTGCTTCTAAGGCTGATACCTTGACATGGATTCGTGTTCTATAGCGCTACTACGTTTACCTTTACTGATGCCTATTCCTATTCGGTGCAGAATCTTTCGAGGACATGAATGAGCTGCTTAAGCCCCTGAAAGGTTCCCGAGTACAGTTTCATATCGTCTATGTACGAGGGTTGCCTTTTATATTTCAGGATTAGAGAACAAAAACAAATATTAATAATCGAAAACCACTTTATTGTTTTTCAAAATATTCCCCATGAAGATCTATACACTTTTGCATGCGCTTGAACCAATTGTCGAAGCCCTTTTGCCACTCTGATTGAGGTATCTCCAAAACATGCATTCTGAATGCAGCAACCGCTTCTTCAGGTGTCGAAAAACGTTGACCTCTCAGTTTGTTTTTTACGTACGGGAATAAATAGAAGTCATTCGGTACCAAGTCAGAACTATACGGCGAATGACTCATCAAATCGATGTTTTGGGTGCTCAAAAATGCAGTTGTTTGAGCCGATGTGTGAGAGCTCGCTTTGTTGTGGTGAAGAGTGATCTGTCTCCGGCGGTTGGTTTTCCTGATTTCTTGGAAGACAGCTGGCAAACAAATCATTGTGTATCACTCAGAATTGACTGTTCTGCGTTGTTCTAGTGCTACGGTTGCGACATGTAAAGTTTTTTCGAAAAAAACAGGCGACCATCTGTTTGGAAGTGCTTCGTGCGCGAACAACGTTTGTTGGATTTTGCTCATCTTGAAACACCCATACAGTCGACTGCTGTTTACTTTCGGGCCCATACGCGTAAATCCACTATACATCACCTGTCACGATGTCATAGACGTCTTTCGAAGCACTGCGATCGTATTTTTTGAGCATTTCTTTCGACCAATCGACACGAGCCTTTTTTTGAGCAATTGACAAATTGTGTGGGATCCAACGCGAACAATTTTTTTTTTGACAGTCAAATGTTCATGCATCATTGAATGTATGCTGATCCCATTAATCCCTAAGTTTGTCTCAGTCTCACGATAGGTCACATGACGATCTTGCAATATCAGTTCGCGCACAGCATCAATGGTTTTCGGAACAACTGATTTTGGACGACCTTCTAAACGTCTTGGTGACGATTCTTTCATTACATGATGTATGTTTGCAATTTATTCATGGCGCACATTAGAAATCTTACGATTACAGGGTTAATAACATACATTTTAAAACATACAGCAACAGTCATATGGGACCATGTCGAATGCTTTCTTATAGTCAATAAAATAAGTACGGAGATCGCGCTTATTGTCAGACGCCTGAGACATGGTACTATCACAAGCAACTCCTTTCAGCCCAACGAACCCTTGCAACAGCCTATTTATTATTATTATTATTATTATTATTATTATTATTATTATTATTATTATTATTATTATTATTATAGCTTACATGTGCGAGTTGATTATAAAGTCTACTTCGAGTTGCTACCAGCGTCCTAAGGAGAAGATTTAGGGACTGTCAGTGCCTCTACAACACTTTTTTTAAAATTTGTTGCTTCTACATAGTCGAAGCCCCTTGAATGCGTTGAGGGCTTCACGCTTTTGGAGTAATTCTCCATTATTTATTGTGCGGCAATAATCCTCCATTAATTAACATTGACCGTCACGTCTCGCCATCAGTGAGTTGTCAAGAGGACCGACAGGTAGCATCTCCGCGCACGCGCCTCTCTCTTACGCGCTCCTGCGTCAGTACCCAGCGGCCAGCATTGGGAAGGAATTAGAATAAGGGTATGGTTTAGGACACTTCAAATGGTTAGCACTAGCCCTTGTAAAGTAGCTAATCTCGTTTTGTCGGAACAAATTTCACATCAGATTGCCCGGAATCGTAATCGGACCTCATTGGAGAAAAGCGAGCGATTTCGCTCTGAGCCAACGAGTCACCCGTTCTTCGCGAAAAATGTGGGCTGTTCCCAATAAAGCAATGTCTTGCACTTCCCAGTCTTTTGAATGACCTGGGAATTTAGCCAAGTTCTCTCACAAATTTTGCGAAACACATCCCAGAGCTACGATAACCTCGGGAAGACCTGTGCTATAACACCCCATATTCCACCTATATCCAAAATATTGTAAGCATTATTGCTTTATAAGGCATAATGATTTATAAGCAGTATTTTATTTATGAGATAAGGTGCTGTAAATACATCTAATGAAGTTTTTCGAAAGCTTAAAAATTTTCTGTGAAAAAAAGCTTCAAATTTCTCATTTACTGTCACGCTTAAACACCATTTTCTTAAAAAATGGCTCCAAATTGTCAATACAAATGGCCATTTAGGGCGAGATTTTACTGTTCTTTCATATTTTTAAAGTAATATTTCGAATAATATATTCCGAAACCTAAAAAATGAGAAAAGTTCAAAACATGTACTTTCGGCGGCGATAGATGGCAGCTGACAAGAGTATGTTGCAAGCCCGAATAGCTAGCCCAAATCAAAAAAATAGAAAACGTATACGAGAGAGTTTGTGACATTCTGTTGCACCACTAGTTTTTTAAAACATGACTTCTTTTGAATTAAGTTTTTACCCACTTTCTGAACAGTCTATAAAGTTGATATTTTACAAGTTTGCACAAATGTCGAAGATGAAATTATCACTTTCTTTAATCACTTAAATAATTTTTTAAAGTGTCTTCATATTATCCATTTCTCCTCTATAAATAAAACTATAAATACTTTCAATTCTTCGAAAAACCGAAGATTGCATTTCAATTAAAATAATTTATTAATGTAGATTTTGAAATATGTGTCCTACAGATACGTATCAACATTTGTGATCATAATAAATACTAAACATTTTCGATATATGATTCACTGAGAAAAATGCATCGTTAAATTTTCAGTTCGGGCCGTTTAAATAACAACGGGGATAGTCACCTTTGTGGTTAAGTAATCCAACTAATAACATTCAATAATATTTAATTCAATAATTAACCAAATTTAAACTAGTGTATATAATTGCAGTACAAATAACTTAATGCATTAGTATAAACGAATATTTTCGTGTTTATAATAGCGTCCAAATTTGACCCTCCCTCTCCCAATAAAAGATTCGAAATCCCGCCTCTGATTCGTTTTATAACGCGGATGTAACAATAACCTAATGGCATCGGCCGCTTTAAAAAAAATCAAAGTACAGGCAGTTCTAGTGTAAGTTCTAGTGTAAGTAAGAGCAGCAGGGAGTTCGCCAGAAGGGTCCGAGGAGTATGACGCCGGAGCCCGACCTTCAGTCGCCTATCAGCAGCACGACGCAGCGCAACCAGCATAAACTAAGAAACTTTTTCTTGGGTGCACTGTGGTACGAAGCTTGGAGCCGTGGACGGCCCACACAACGCGGCATTGTACATGACTTCAAGGTATCGCGTCGAATACGCATCACAACATAGAGGAATTACGCGGAATTGCGACCATCTACGACATCACGGCTTGTATACGGAACACACATAGGATTGTGGAATAAATGCAAGTTTTAACCGCAGTTGTCAATGTTTATATCCCTTTGGACATAACAATGTTCGAGAGACCGATTCGTTCACGAGTATACATGGAGGAAAAAAACTTGTGGGGAAGCAGGCAAGCAAATGGGGGCTTTCCTGGGAAACATTAAGAAAATATACACGTCAAATTATTTTAACCTGCATTTGCATATAATGCATTGGACAGACGAAAGGATGTTTTAAGGTGCATTTACACTGTGCGAGCGAACGCTTCCGAACGAACAATTCTTCGTTCGCTCGGCGGGTGGAATGAATCGTGACGTTCGGACGAGATCGGTTGGCGGAAGCGAGCAAATGTTCGCTCGGTAAGTTCGTTCCGTGTAAACCAGTGTTGCCATATCGGCGGAATTCCCGCCGTTTTCAGCGGATTTTGAACTCGTACGGCGGGGAAAAATAGTTTCGCGGACAGCGTAATAAACGGCGGACATTAATTAAGTTAGTAAAGCAGTAAAATTAGTAAAGCATTAGTTTTCGTTAACCTTTATTAATAAGTTATTTTGCACAGATGTATATTTTTAAAATTTCTAAATCCATGTTACTGGCAAGAATAAATAATATAATACTTATATAATAAATTATATAATACCCTAAATCAATTGTTAATAATTTGCAAATATTCACCCAAGTAATGCATTCTATATTATCTAAAAATTGAATTGCAGTTTCAATATAGCCATTATATTTCCCAATCATATTTTTGTTTTAATGAAGAAAAGTAATACATTTAAATATGGAAAAATAATTTATTTTACATTTAGCGGATTTAGGCGGGAAATTTAAAACCAGTTCAGCGGATTTTCGGCGGAAACTGAAACGAAAGTGGCGGAATTTCTCTAAACACATCTGGCAACCCTGGTGTAAACGAACGCAGACGCCCAGCGAACACATTCGCTCGGAGCTGAGAGGTTCGGGACGTAGTCGATCATTTTCGTTTCCACCTGTGAACACGTTGGCGAATGGCGCTAATTTCAACAGTCTTTCAAAAGGTGAATTGTGCAGAACTAGCAAAAATCTGTGCACCGGACTAGTTCCCCCATTTTTTTAACGATTTCTCCACAAAGCAATATCGAGGTTTCGCGTCGCTTAAAATGCAGATTAAACTCGGCCAAAATCAAACCTAAAACTATGAAATTAAAAATAAAAACAACAACAACAACCATTTTCCTCGTCTATGAAAGAAAATAATAAATGTTTTCGACAATAACATTCAAAAGAAGGCAATTTGTTTGGAGGGCATTCCTCCCTTCCCTCCTCTGAGAAACCGTCACTGTTACATAGATATATTTATGGTGGAAATGTTGTTATTTCCACCATGACTATACTCGTAATTAATTAACTTATAAATTTTGAGGTAGGTAATAGATACCAATTTATATAAAAAAGGTTAATAAACATCTCTTCATTAACTTTAATTTCACTCCCCTGAACATAAAGAAAATGCATAGTACAACTTGTTTCCACTGTGGATTACTAATATAATAAGTGTTAATAAAGATAATGCAACTTTTTTAGGCAAACCATATTTTACATAGCAAATAATATTAATGAGATAAGAACTTAAATAAAATGTTTAAAATATAAAGAAAATTGAAGGATGCAGTGACAAGTCACAGCATTGAAAAATTGGAAATCAGACTCAAAAAGACTGAAATTATGCAATTTGACAACTTTGTGAGACCAGTTTCTATAATTACATACAGTAAGTAGTGGCCAGTAATAGCTTATTCAAGACTTTTCAAATATCTGTATTTCGAATAGCAGAAGTTATTGACTACCAACTATTTTTGTGACCAAGAATAAAATGACCAAAGGAAGCATACAAGATACTTTAATATCTACTCTATATCAAACTGAACATAAAAATTACACTACCAATGATTCTCTCTCATAGAGCAAAATTTCTTTCCATAATAAAAAATTTCATTGAATACAAAATCAGTTGCAAAATTCCAATTTAAAACAAAGGTAGTACATAAAGGTAATTTCAACTGAGAAAAGTTTATCATTGTTTTCCTCTTTCAACTGATTTGTTAAATTATAATGTACTAACTTGTTTCAAACATACCTCAAACAATTAGTCTTGATCCCTAGATCCACAATCTGTAGGAAAAAGACAACTTAAGTACTAAGCTAAAATACAATCACCAGTGCTGATAAAGTTAGTCTGGAATTGGGGCAACTTTACCAATTGTGATAAAACCCACTAAAAATCACAAAAAATGAAGAAAGGGATTTTTTAAACTAAATAAACATCTTGCACAATACTATTAAATCAAATGGTGATGATTTATGGAAGAAAACCACCCATTATGTAATGTAAAAATATTTAATTTTTATTTCTACAAAATTATGATAGGATCAAATGCAGAAATAAAGCACATGCAGAATTTTGAAAAAAATGTGCAAGAATTTGAGAAAAATGATGAAATAGTAGCTACTCGGTTTCACTAAATTGCCAAGTAAAATACTACCAGAATCAAAATTACCTCAACATGCAACAAAAAGTTAACATTTAATAGTGGATCTGAAAGGGTAGCATTTACTTGTTACATTAAACAAGTGGTGCTACAAATGACACAGACGTTCCCGTATTAGTTTTCTATTTCTTTGGTCTCGCTATTCGGATTTGCCACATTTTCTTTACAGATGCCATCTATCACCGCCAAAAGTACTTTTTTTCAAACTTTCTCAATTTTTCAGTTTCTAAGAGTAGAATGGAAATATTATTTTGTTGTATTAAAGAACAGTACAACTTTGTCATTAACGGAAATTTGGAGTCGTTTTTAAGAAAATTGCATTTAAAGCCTTCTGTAAATTCAAAATTTGAAGCTCTTTTCACTGATGATTTTTGAAGTTTTCAAAAACTTTATTAGAAGTCATTTAATGAATGTTAACTCACAAATGCAATAGTGTTTACAAATTGGTGAAAATGTGCATACAAACGGCATGAGAAATCCTCCAAACAATTACATTTGTATAATTTGAGGGGAAAAACAAAAAATAACCAAAAATGAACTTTACGCCATATTAAACAATGCAATTATCATTATTCCATTTATAAAAATGCTAAATTTTGAGCTAGTTTTCACAGAAAATGGTTGTTTTTGAGAAACTTAATATATTATTTAAAGCACATGTATTTATAAATATAATTATGTAAAAACGCCGTCATTAAAAACAAATCGCCGTCATTAAACAGCCTAAGTGACGTGTCAAAAAAATTATATTTTTGTACTTTTTGAAAAAACAAAATAATATAGCAATATGGCGTTTATATTATCTCATAGAGTATATTTAACACTATACCTACCAAAAGTTTAAAAAAAAAAATTTGAGCTAGTTTTTGAGAAAATCTTGTTTTTGTAATTTGTTAAAATTACAAATACTGCAAGCAATATTGCGCGAAAACTACTACAAGACTGTACATGATGTACATGAATGTAAACTACTAAAAAAATGTACATGACCTAAATAAAAGAACCTATTATAGACATTTTTAAAAAAAATTGTTTTGATCTTTAATTGACGCAACGCGTCTCCAAGGCCCGGAGGGTGTTGAGCATTTTGCACTTCTGGAGTAATCCTCCATTAATATCAGCACGGGAGTAATCGCCCTAATCTATCTGAAGTATCAAAAGTAAAAAGTAGTTTTATTTAAGATTCACAGGGGCAGGATGGACACTTTGTAGACCACCAACAACTCGTTTCTCCTCTATCGAAATCAAAAACTGTGATACAGACCTGCAAAACAACTGATAAGTTTGAAATTGTGCAAAAAGCCTGTTCTTTAATGACTTGTCTGCACAATGAAATAATGTGTTGTATCTGGGATTGACAGGATGATGAACAACATGAATTTCAAAAAAATTGGAAAAATTGCCCCAGTTGATAATACACATTTCTGCTTTGAAAACCAGAAACATCATATAACTTTACTTTACATTGTTAAAAATAGATTTATTTGTACCTGCAATTTCAGAATGCACATTCTAATGTGAATATACCATAGTTTATATTACAGTTTTGAAGATTCAAATGATCAATTATTCAATTTTGGAATCACTAATCAAGTAAAAGCTGTTTGTAAAAAGCGACTAAAATCTTCTATGTTAGAATATTATATTACTATTAAGATTAAGTTGAAAGGGAAAACTTGAAGATTATATTTGATGATGCTCTAATATTGCATATTTTTCTTTTGGAGATGGGAAAAAGGTATATATTTTTAGAAAACAAGTAAGAAAAAATAAAATCTCTATACAAATGTATTCTAACCTACTTACAGAACAGATTTGAGGCCCTGTTTTTTAAAGAATTGCTGTTAGTCAAAAGTTTGAATATGCCTATGAAAAATCCCATCAAAAAGGCCACCTCCAAAGCTTGGCCTGTCAAACAATTTTCAAAACAAGATAAATAGTCAGTTTTAAAATATGTCACTATAACAATCATTGGCAAGTGGAACTCCTTTCCCTTTTCTCAAAAATCAATGCATGGAAATCAAAGAGTGTAGTATGTGTACAGATTTTCAAAATAAATAATGAATTATGAATAAATAAATCATGAAAATGTAATCAGTCAACAGAGTTTCCAAAACTATTGTTTTAGTGTCAAGGATCAGTAAGAACTGTGCTTCAATAAATATATTTGAATAATACTGATATATAATTACATTGATTGTTTAAGAATACAAGAAAGGTGAAGAAAATCTCTCACCTTTTCAGACATAAACATACCCGTATCCCATGTTGGGTGAATTCAAGTCGTAATATCCTGCAAGTATTTTTGAAATCCACACTATCCTTACGTTTCATCTCATAAAAGATCTGGTGTACACTTCATACTATTAAATGTCAAAGAGAAATTTAATAATTAAGTTATTTATTAGAAATTTAAACATGTAAATAACATTTCTCCTTCTTGAATATTTAAGTATAATGATAGTTTGCTACTGTGAGATTCATTATCACACTGACAACTATAATTAATTAATCTCATAAAAATACATTTTAATCCAGGTAAATAATAAAAAACATCAATTTTCTGTAGAAAATTTGCAACAAAAAGTAGTAAATGTACTGATAAAATAACTTACCACATACATTGAAGTTCAAAAATACTGAACATATTCAATATGAATGATATTATATGTTTTCAAAAGTTTCATATTATAACCAACGTGGAGCAAACCAAACAAATCTTCCACAAGTTCCAATTTTAATGCATGCAAATTTGGAGTCAACATAAATGGGATTTACTTACATATTAGCATTAACCTGCATGATAATCACTGTCTAATAACAACAGTTTGCAAAATTCAAGAGCATTGTTTCACGATTAATTTACGGTCACAGAGAAATTACTGAATTGAATTTTGATTTTGAGAATAAATAAGTATATTATACTTTATCTCAGCCCATTATAACTAACATATCAGTTGATTATTTATAAAAAAAGGCAGAATTTCACTGAAAATTTACGAACCAAAGTCAAATATGCCGCGAAGTATTTAGAGCAAGAGATTTCAATAATTCCACTAAAGAGAGCGCTCATGTCTTGAAACACATGTCAAACATCAACCTGGCGGAATATTGTTTTCGTGTTACCAATCTTCCCTTTCTTTAATTCTTCAATCTTCTGCTTTACTTTTCAATACAGAAGTATCTAGCATTTCTTCTGAATTGAGAACTTAGTTGAACACATTGTGGACCGAAGGTTTGCTCAAAAGAAGTAAAGAGTCGAATGCTTTGCAGTAATTTTGATCGAATTCGCCTGGCATATGCCAGCGCATCCTTCGACAAATGTGATGCCTAAATAAGTTGCCTTAGGCGCCAATGTCAGTTTTTGTGTGCCAAGTGTAATTTGTTTTGGTGGTGTAGAACGTTTAGTCTATTTGTGTTTGCGGCGGGAGTAACAGATTGCCTGCGACTTTTCCGCTGAGAAAGTCAAATGGTTTTGTTCCGCCCACGTCAGCGTTAGGTTCATCTGTTTTTGGAGTATTTTAAGTTTTGTGGTCTAGGTAGATTCCTCTTGCTAAGACGGTTATGTCATCAACGGAAAGGAAAAACCGTATTCGTGGTATATGTAGAATGTCATTGACATGCGACGAGAACAGTAATGGAGAGAGGACGGAGCCCTGAGAGACCCCGGTCACAATCCGCTGAGGATCTCGCTATACCCACATGCTGTTTGTGAGGAAAGACTTTAACATTTCGGTTACGTCTTGTGGAAGGCAGCGTCGAAGTTTTGTGATGAGTGTACTGTGTGCACTTTGTCAAAGGCTTGCACCATGTCGAGATATATGACAGGTGTAACAGAAGCGGAAGTCTGATGAACCATGCCAAGTGCTTGTAGTGAAGCGGAATGGCGCGATCTGAAGGCAAACTGTTCATCTTGGATGAGGTTCCGCGAGAGAGCAGTTGCCAGGATTTGCGAGATCGGACACCTTTCCCACAACAGGAAGGAGACTAATTGGCCTATGGCTCGCAGCGATCGTGAGATCCTTATGGGTTTCGGAAGCATGGAAATGCTTGCGAATTTCCAATTTTCCGGAAAATATTGCTGTGTAATGTAGCTGTTGTAGATTCGCGTAGGCTCCGTGCTTCTGACCTAGGACCTATCCGGTGAGGGCCCGGCGCCTTGCGACTACGCAAGCATTTAATTGTAGTCGAAACTTCTTTGACTGTACAATGTGTAAGTGTATTGGCACTGTAAGTGTATTGGCAATGTATAAGTGCCACCTAAAAACAAAGCAAGTGGGTAGTTCAAAGGTTTCTAGCTCGCAGAGATCTTAAGAAGGACGAAGAAAGTGAGTAAGGTTCCTAAAATTATTTGTGCTCCCATTTCAAAATCGGCATCTAAAATTACTTAAGGTGGTGAGGTGAATTCTCCACGGGGCTCGGAGAGAACTGGCCAAGATAGTGAAAAGATATTTCCAGAGTCAACATCGATCTGTACTCTAGGATTTCAGCATCAAGAACAACTTAGGCTTACTCAATCAGAAAAGGCAAGGATATTGGATTCAACCTGCACAGATAATGAAGAGAGTGAGGACTGTATCTTTCAGGATCCGCACATTTTTTTCTTTTGCAAAAATCTTGAACAAGCTAATTTCATTGTTAACCAATAAATCATGATCAGCTATGTATGAAATACCTGATATCAACCTAAAGTTAACACTTTTTTAATACAATCAAACACTATTTCAAAATCTCACATTCACTACAGAATCACAAAAAAAACACCACACAAAACAACAAATCATGGATAACAAAAGCTATTAAAATTTCTTGTGAAAGAAAAAAAGCTTCATACACTCACAAAACAACATTTTTGCAATCATCAAATTGTCAAATACTATAAGCTATATGCAGCCATACTTGAAAAAGTTATAATAAACACCAAACAATTGTCAAACGATGAATACATTAAAAAATCCAAATATAAAACAAAAGCTATGTGGAACATAATAAAAACCTTTCCAATAATGATACGATTTACCAGACAAAACATCTCAAAATTTGTAACTAGTCTATGATCGCAGAAGAATAACAAATCCTAATGAAAAAGCCAATATATTCAACAACCATTTTCCTGAAATCGCTGGCAGACTTCTGTAAACAAGTAATCCAAACACAACATCTCAACAACCCCACCTTCCTTTAAAAACTCACTTTCTAGAGTGTACATCACAGAAACAACAGAAAAGGAAATAGGTACTTCAAATTATAAACAAAATGCAAAATAAACTTTCTTCTGGAAGAGACAACATTCCAGACTTCTTAATAAAAAAGATTTTTCCATACATCGTCAAACCATTAACACATTTATATGACCAATCACCCACTCATGGCTGCTTCCCAAACATATTCAAAACTGCAGCAATTAAACCTATCCACGAAAAAGGTAACAAACAACATGTAATGAATTATAGACCAAATTCACACTTGTCAGAATTTTCACAAATATTAGAAAAACTCTTCTATGAAAGGTTAAAAAGCTACCTGGAATGCTGTAACATTATCACTGACCCACATCATGGATTGAAGGAAAATCTATCTCCTCAAAATGCTATATTCACATTTGTAAATGAAATCCTCATGGAATTGGGGTGAAAAGAAATTCCTGTTGGTCTCTTCCTTGACCCGTCAAAAGCCTTTGACACAATATACCATAGAATTCTATTGTAAACACTTAGAAGATATTAATTGAAAATTGAGCAAACGTAATTATGCACGTAGAATAATAACAAGAAACCACACCATTAAAACAGTCTGAACAGTATACTTTGCTAATGTTCACTCTATTCTCAAACACAGAATAATAATCTGGGGCCAAGCACCAGAGGTCAAGCAAACATTCAAAATGCAAAAGAGAATCATCCGGACAATAACAAATACAAAAAGAACAGAGCCCTCTAGACCTCAATTCAAAAAAATTAACATACTTCCTCTGCCTTGTATATACATTTATGAAAATCTCATGTTTGTAAAGAAAAATCTAATAAACAATGACATACTTATAAATTTAACTCAAGATTACACTCTTACAACACAAGGCAAGCATAGAACCTCCATCAACCATTGTGCATAAGCACACTATTCCAAAAGGGTACATTCTCTACAGGAATACAAGTTTTCAACAAATTACCAATACATCTGAGAAACATAACAGGATTACACAATTTCAAAAATAAACTTAAACACTTCCTTGGGCAATAACTTTTTTCAGTGTTCAGAAATACCTTAGTAACTAATATGTGCAATCTGATTTCAGGTGCTGCAGTAGGACTAGAAACCTGCCTCCTAACCTTCACCATTTGAGGATCTAAACATTGAATATACTAATATAATAATGAACTATTGTTATTGTTGTTATGATTATTATTATTAATAATAATAATAAAATATTATTATATTAATAAATTAAATTATTATAAATAAATATATAAATTTAAATCTGATAAGACCTGTATTTTTACTGAAATGTTTAACAGGATGTATAATGTATGTAATGTAGTAAAAAAAATAGTGTTCTGTCTTCTTGTTTTTATGGTGATGGTTTTTGTACACAGTCAATGTAATTCTTTTGGAAATAAATTATTATTATTATTATTATTATTATTATTATTATTATTATTATTATTATTATTATTATTATTATTATTATTGTTGTTGTTGTTGTTGTTGTTGTTGTTGTTATTATTATTTTTTTGTTAGTTTGAAGGCTTGGCATCTAAGGCCTTTAGCCTTTTTACTGATTGACGTTAAAATTAATCATATATTAAATCTAAATTTTGTAGAAAAGATTGGCCTCTTTCAAGAACTGTATTGTTTTGTCAGTTGCTGTCTTGTCGGTGCCGAGATCATGTTGCCTCTCATGCCGCATCTGTGTCTAAGTCTTGAGAGATCTATGCAGTCTGTCAGAATATATTTCACTGTCAGAAGTCTTCCGCAGCTGCAGATGGGTTGTTCTATATTTCTTAACAGGTATGAAGAAGTCATTCTTGCATGGCCTATTCTTAGTCGGGTTATGCACACTTGCTCTCGTCGAGGGTAGCTGACATTTGGTAACCATTTATTGATATTCTGTTTAATGGGGTGTAGTTTCGTGTGAAGACTGTTCCACGTGGTCTGCTGTTCTGTGAGGATGCACTTCGAGACAGCATTTCTTGCATCTTGAGGTCGTATTTCTATATCCATTTCAGATTGGATGTTCCCGGCATTTCGTGCTGCAGTATCGGCTTCTTCATTGCCTAGGATACCCACGTGTCCAGGGCACCAGATGAACGTAACTGATGCTCCT